>VVHJ01010202.1:21503-47507 GCA_015107715.1 Tylochromis polylepis | reverse complement strand
ATTGTTATCAATACATTTTTCAAAAATGCCTCTCTGTGCAAAATGGGTTTAAAAACATAAACAGCTGTGGGATACTGTTTGTCTGTGATTTGGACAGCCCAGCGCGTGCTCCTGACGCAGAGGAAACAAATTCTGTTGGGGATACCTACCTTGGCACCACCATTGTGCAGGTGAAGCCAAAGGCGAGTATGCTCCATCATATTTTCTAGTCTTTGGTTTGGAAGCATATTTGGTGATGCTTCATCTTCTGCTTTGCATTTGTGTGGGAGCCCCGTCAAAAACCTGTCCATTATGCTAGCAGTGTCCAAGCATACGTTTTTTTTTATTCATACGGCGCCCCCCCCTGCAATGGCTCTGCGCCCCCCACTTTGGGAACCACTGATCTAGTGGAAATTTTGAAAAAATGCAAAGGTACACCTACTTGTTTTGTTTTGTGTTTTCAGTAGGCAGCATATGTACACAGCAGGGTTCTCAAAAAAAATTGACACTTGGATGCTAATTGATACTAAAAATCACTATCAGGTTACATACTCATTTACTGCAGTATTGGTATCAATAGTGTCACCTATGCCTCCTTCAGGTGACATAGAGCGTCACACAGCACTGTTGCAGACAGAGAGGAACACAGCCCCTCCCCTCACTAGCAACTGAACACATGAATAGCAGCACAACAAACTTGACAAAGCATGTGAAAGACTGATGTCCCACTCTTCGGGAGGTCAGTGAAGTTCCTGTTTCAACGACACTTTAGTATTGAACCGTTATTATAAATTTTGACTTGTTAACACATCTTAACGTTAGCCGTTTAGCTATTAGTAGTTACCCACATTATGAATAAGCTAGCAGCTAGCAGCTATGGTTAATAATAAAACAATGCTGATAACCTTATCCTTAGCAAACCTCGTCAGTCCTGCCTATCTGTAACATTAATAGACAATTTAACAGGATATTAATTATTTGTGTCTAAAAATCTTATGTTTCTGTAAAAATCCCAGACTGAAGCTGGGAAATCTCTACCAGCAAACAGACAGAAAGAGTGGCAGTCTAGCTTTGATTGGTAATGAAAACATGATTCCAAATCACCTTTAGTACATTAAATAAACAGGTCTATTTTTTACATAATAAATATGTAAAAAAATATAAATATAGAAATAAATATATTTTTCTGGGTATCGAGTTTGAAATTCAACCCGTGTCTGATTATATGTTTAAGTTTGCCGTAATACTACAAATTGAATCTGGAGCCAGTCAAAAGCCTCCTCGACTGTACTATACAACACACAGATATCAAACCAATTATAGTACCTTATATTTTGCACAACAATGCATGACAGTAGGACAGCACCCCACTCTGTTGTGAAAAGAGGACATGCAGAGACTTCTGTTGAAGGTGGTATATGAACACTGCTTCCCAGAGTGTTGAAAGCAGACAAAAATTAAGCACAACAGAAATTACTGTCATTATCTCAATTAGTCTAAAGCTAAGAGGCACTGAAAATTGTGTTGGCTTTATCTACAGTGTTTCTTGGAGATCTTAATGCACTACCACTTTCTCTTCCACTTACAGGCAGGGCAGCACTACTTGATTGCTTATTTTCTAATCAACTAGAAGGATGGTGTTTGTCCCCCAACACACTACATTAGGACTCTAATGGAATAATCTATCGAAAATCAATGAGCTGCATTTTCCCAGGCCACATTTTTGAGGATGTTGCACTTGGCTGTTCCTTCCCTCCCAAGAGACTTTGGAGGTGTTGAAGACTGCTTATTTCGTTGTAGCCCAATCGATAACCTCATTACTCTTTGTCAAGTTAAATCCAACTGCCCCAAGCAATGAAAGTCACAAGAAAGTCATCTGTGCCACCAGATCTCCGTGCAGACACTCCCTGTATGTCCAGTTATTTTCACCAGCATCTTCCTCGTGTCTGCCTCTGCCTTGACGGTCAATCTCATCTCAGCTAAATGCAATTTGGGCTTTTTATTGAATCACCATTTCTGAATCCCACTGTGATTTTTTTTTTCATACAGTTTCATTCTTACATTGCAGCCATTCCAATCAAATCAGCGGATTAAATGTGTTGAAAGTGAAACTAGGTCACTGCTAGCATTGCTGCTGCAATATCATATCATATCAAAAGATTAAATCTGTGAATAAATAAATTAAAATGAACAGAAAATATTTAGGGGTGTTTATTTAAAATGAAAGCAGCCACAGAAAAGCAGTATAATTTGATTTTTTATTTTCCTGAAATTTAGTTAGTACAGTCAAGGATGGCCAAAATGCATCAAGCCTGACCAGCAAGAGAAAATTGCACAGCTGTGAATGGAAATCAATGACAGTGGAGGGCATTTGAAAATTGCATTTTCTAATAATGACCTGACTGTGGCTGTCTAATTGGAGTCAAAGTCAGAGTGAATGATAATAAGGACACCAACCTGTCCATTCACAGTTCCTTTGCCGCACATTTTTCAGGAATGAAGTATGTCTGTGTGGAAACTCAAAGACTGAGCGTGCCTTGACATGAACGAGACAAAACATAATCAAAACACACATTGGGCCAGTGGGGAACAGGTGTGTTGGAGAAAGCTATTACATGGGTTTTGATGGAAAAGGATGGATTGGGTGCACATGAGAGCAAAATAAAAACAAGCAAAAACGAAAAAAAAAGAAAATCAAAAGATCACATAGACAGCAACCTTTTCATGAAAAGATGAAGACGACTGGCTTAGTTTAATCGAGGAAAGTAATCTATTACTATGCAAACCTGTGTGAAAACGTATTCATCCTGTACGACGAGTGAGTTGGTGTCTACATGTCCAGGGAAGAGGTACTGTCTGTTGCCTTCTGTGCATCGCTGGGCTCTGCACTTCACATACTGAGCACCTGGAAAGAGACAAAAGGAAATCAATCAGAAGTTGATTACAACCATTTATCTTCAAACAGTACTTTGTATGCAGTGGAGCTGCTATACAGTATGTAAATCCAAAATCCACTCTAAGTTCATTGCTCTGAAACACTTTTCAGCTTGTGTAGCAGTCAAACACTGACACTAGTCACCAAATACTTTTTAAATCCAAATTAGATTCAAGACTATTAGAGTCAAAGCTCTGGCAGTGTTACATGACAAAGTAAAGTTCAAGATGTTACTGTGCCAGACAAGTAGAGGTTGTATGGTAATTCCAATACACATTTTCACCACCACAGGAGGAATATGAGCATCATTTCTAATGCAGGAGACTCCTTTAATTGGTTTGACAGAATAGACCACGCTGTTTAGATAGGGGAAGCTGAGGTTTGTCTATGAAACACAGGGGGGAGATTAAGGAGAAGAAACATCCATCAGCCCACTAAAATTCTCCGTTTTTGTCAGGAGACACCTATTCTGCTTTACTAGACTTCAGGGACCAATCTGAACAGAAGAACAGGTCTCATCTTGCCCGTGACCTCACTCTAAATGAGAGGCAAGGGGTCCTGTGGGTCTTGCTAGTGCAGCAAACTGGAGTGCAGTACTCACGGCCTTTTCCGACGCGCGTCTCGATGTGGACCACATCTGATTCTCTGTCCAGCCCCATTACTGACCTTGAAAGAAGAAGAGGAGGAGAAAATAGAGAGGAGCAGAAAAAGGTTGGTGGGTAAGAAAAGGAAAAAAATATGAAAAGAAGAAGAAGAAGAAAGGGGAGGCTCAGATAAGTACCACAGCTTTAGATGGACATCCCTATTCTGTGAAACCCATAACAATATGTTTTTATTTCCCGTAGATCAGTCAATGTACGATCTGTGCCACCAGCGGCAATTAATCTCAATTCACCAAGGCATCAACAAAGGAAACAGCAAAAGAGGAGTGGTATGACATGGGGGGTTGACAAAACATCCCCCATTCCCATAAATATCTACCATGGCAAATGTGTGTTTTTACAAAATTGTAGGTGGCTCCAGCCTTATTTTGAAAAAAAAAATGGCATAATGTGTGTGAAGAAATAGTATTCAAGAGCACAAATAATGCATAGTTTGGGGTGCTGCTTCACCCGCTGCGCTCTTCTTATTTATCAAACATCTAACTGTTCATGCATGTGGAGAGGATGTCCTCCAACCAACGTCCTTTCTTTCCCAGCAAAAAACAAAAAGCCCACTGGGTTTGACACATACCATGACAAACAGGGATAAACAGCCTCACATCAATATTCACTGCCTTGTGCCCGCACAGTCAAGATTACTAAATGACAGCGACAACAAAAACAGCATGTCATGTTTGTGCTATGGACAAAGAAACATATTCCTTCAGGTCTACGTGATGTGGATCTAATCAGGTCCGAGCTCGACTGCTGTGAGTGAGATCTGCTTTTGACTAGAGGTCACAGGATCCCTCTAAGATTATAGAGTCATGAACACTCTGATGATGCAAATTACAATCAAACACTATACAGAAAGAGTTAAAAAGAAAGAGGGGGTCCATATAATCATACCAGTAGAATCTGCCTGGCATCACGTTGTCATGAACAAGCTGCCATTTCCTCCCAAAGTCCATCGAACTGTACAGCTGCAAGACAAAATTAGGCTGATCTTCAGCACACTTAAAATTTTCAGGAATAAGATGTTACTGAGCTCCATGAAAACAAAATTCCCCCCCAAAAATGCTGATGGATTCGGCATCCTACATTATTTTATTCCCACTTCAAGGTTCATTGTGGATTCACTCAGAAGATACCTTGCTGTCATGACTATAGGCGAGTATCCAGTTCTCCTGTGCGGGATGGAAGAGTAGGCTCAGGATGTTGAAGTTAATGGGATGCTTCTCAAAGCTCGCCCCTTCATCTGAACTGATGAGAACAGCGCTCTCTACTTCTGGGTCACTAAGCACCATTATCTAAAGTACAGAGGGCCAGATGACATGTATATATATTTATACACACACACACACACACACATATGTATATATATATATATAGAGAGAGAGAGAGAGCCATTTAAAAAAATAATTATTTCACGACAGGAAGATGGAATAAGCAACAGGTAAATGCTGACCTTCTGTTTGTTTGTAGGGCAGACGTAGAGGTAACTTAAAACTGTCCTTGAACCCACTTTGTCGTTGAGTTTGGTGTAGGTGCTCCCATAATCAGTGGATCTGGACACAAACAAAAAACATTTCATGTTTGATGAAAAAAATCCATTAGAGACAAATTTGAAAGCCCCATAGCAGAGTGTTGGGATGTTTTAGCCCATTAACTGCAAATCACTTATTCTTTAGAAGACTCCAGAGTATACCATACTTTTTTAGATTGATTTTCTACCATTGTAGGCAGCCTTTTGCTTTAAGGGATGAAAATCTACTCGCACAGTCTACATTCATGCTAATGCAGGTTTTGTTGCTCCTGTGAAGTGCTGCGTTAAAAACATTGCTACACTAAACACGGCCATTCATTGTAGCTCAGATTATAAAAGGACTAAATGTGTAATGTAATCAGAAGGTGGTGTTTGGCTGAAAAGCAGGGCTTTCAAGTAGTAAGTGTAGAGCTAATTTTTACAGAAAAATGCTGTATAAAAAGATAAAATGAATCACTGCTAAAAGTAAACCCGTGGTGCTTTTAGCAAGTAGTGAGCGGGCGTCTATTTTGTTTGTTTGTATCTTAGGCTTCAGGCAGCAACGCCAAGTGTTTTGAGTGGTAAGTAGCAAAACTCAGCTTTGAAAGCAAGATGCTGAGTCACATACAAATTTGCACAGCAGTGTACATGCATATAAATAAATATAAAAACTTTGAAGTCATCTTTAATTTAATTTAATTTAATTTAATAACTAGCTGTAACATCTGCTTATTATTTTTGAAAATACAATATCAGTATTTATATAAATATTTCCCAAACTTTCATTTTCTCTCTAGACCGTGAAGCCTAAATTGCGGGCAACTCATCACTTGTGTTTCAAGGTGGAAGCTACGTTTTAATTACTCTACAATTGCACTCACTAGCCACTTCATTAGTTACACCTGTTCAGCTGCTCATTAAAGCAAATATCTAATCAGCCAATCAAGTCAATGCATTTAGACGTGTAGGATACGTTCACACTGAACATCAGAATGGGGGAGAAATTTGATTTAAGTAACTTTGAATGGAGCATAGCTGTTGGTGCCAGACGGGCTGGTCTGAATATTTAAAAAATTGCTAGTACTTGGGTATTCCCATGGTATGGTCAGAATTTGGGGTAAACAACATGAAAGCATGGATTCATCCTATCAATGCTTCAAACTTCTGGTGATGTAATGATGTGGGGGATATTTTCTTGGCACACTTTGGGCACCTTAGTACCAATTGGCAATCATTTAAACACCACGGCCTACCTGAGTATTGTTGCTGACCAGCAGAGTAGCAGAGCTCAAATAATTTCAAACTGGTTTCCTGAACATGATATAGAGCTCAAATGGCTTCCATAGTCTCCAGATCTTAATCCAGTAGAGCAACAGAATTTAGGACAGGTGAAGAAGAGAGCCAAGGCATTTTTGAGGTCTCCCTGGCTAGCAGTTGAAGTATTTGTATGCATGTGATAGAGGATTTTCTTGATTTTCGTTCTTATATACTGCCGACTTTATCCTGTATCACAATGTGAAGAAAGAATCTTCCCAAAACTTCCCTGTAACTTTGGAATTTTCACTCCACCTTCAACCCTAAAAGGTCCAACTAGCTCATCCTTAATTATAGCAGCTCTTACCAGTACCCCTTTTCCACCTCCACCTCCGCCCGGTGCACTTTGTCTTTAGTAATCCAGCCACGGACACATCCATCTGGTCTAAAAACAGTCACTGTCATTTCATCTTGTTCTTGTTCAGCCAGTATTGGAGGATAACGGGTTACCCACATTCTTCTGTATTTAATTTGTGCCATTTTTAACAAAACGCTTCATTATTTGTTAGTCACTCAAAGAGGTTTTGCAAACATCTAAAAGTCACTGCATAGTTTTTGATATTTCACTGTTATTTAAATCTCTTCGTGGGCTACCTGAAATAATTAATTTGTCCAGTAATTATGAACACCTTAATAAACAGTGTGAATCAATTTAGCCTGCACCCTCTCATATTACAGAAACATCACCTGAAAATGATAAACAGTAACAAGCTTTTAGGTTTATTTTGGAGTTGGAAAATGTGCATAGAAATTATTATATGATGAATACTGACCTGCCAAGTTATTGTGCATGCAGTGTAGTTATATGAAGAATGATATGTAATTTAACAACAATCTTGTAGCTTGAGGACTCACATGCACACAAACAAGTATGCAAGAGACAGGATATGTATTATTACTACTGACAAAATATGCTAGTATTAGCTGGCAATACAAATGCATGCTGCATGAAAGCTGTAAAAACAAGAAGGAACAGCTGAAATACAAAAAAGGTGCAGTGAAGGATGACAGTGGCTTCACCTTCACATAAGGTGAAGCCAGTGTCAAAGCAAATTAATACATTTGGATCAATGATTAGTTTGCCAATAAAGTGAAAGCAAGGCTAGTGTATGACATCACACTGCTGATTGTATTGATCAGCTACCGGTTCGAATAAAGCCAAAGGAAAGAGCAGACGACACCACTATTCACATAGGGTTGGTATTGTCAGGGGAGCTTTATGTGATTTAGAAATTTACCCAAAACACAGCACGCAAACTCTGTTGATTTGCTTGAATTTAATAACATGTCTGCTAGCCAGCTACAGAACTAATGTTACTATAGACTGCCAATTAACTACATTTGAGCTTGCATTTTGTATGAATGGGTGTTCATGCTGTGTGGCAAAATAGATACCTGAATTTGCATGTAAAAAGCAGCGAAACATAAAGAGGCAAAACACAGGTGCACAGAAAAAAGACAGACATCACTGTGATGTCCGCATGCATTAGATTATTATGCCACGGCACTGCTATGTAACGTAGATAATTTAGATTAATTAAGATTATAGATTACCTCTGCAATTTTTACAAATTACTGAAGACCCTGAGACAATACCAGTCCTACAAGGGAATATTGCTATAGTAAAGAAACACAAGACTACTAACTAAAGTCACTGCAAAATATTATTTTAAAAGCTAGTTGTGCAAATATTTAATAAAGTATAGGACATTTCTTGAACACAGTTGTTTGGCTTCGGGAATACACATAATATACAGTATTGTGCAAAAGTCTTTAGCACACCCTTACTTCTTTATATTTTTAGCCAGACTTTCTTGTATTTGTTAAAGTGTTTGTTAAAGCAATAGTTCTCAAAGCTTTCTGAATTTATTTTAAAGTTAAATTAAACTGGACACTGGCTGCTTTTTCACTCATTTTCATTCTAGTCTTTGTAACTGACAATTTACAGTGTAGCTTTTGTTTTGTTTTTGTTTGTTAAGCCTCTTAACACTGATCTATGAATCATTCAAAAATAAAAAAAGCTGTTGCATCAGACAGTTTAGCAGAAAAAACTGTTTTAAATTGTATCTTTAGGCACTTTGTTACTAACAGCCTGTTCCATAAACACATGATTTGTTCCCATTTCTTTAGCTGAATCTACAAAAAATGGCAAACATAACACAGTTTGACTGGTGTAAAAATAGTATTTTTGCACCAACAAAGTGATTTGGAAAGAGGTATTAGCTGAAAATGTCGTGCAGTGTTTCCTTAAGAAAACTGAGGGAACTGGACAAGTGGAAGACGAAGGAAAAGTGTCAGACCTAAAGAAACTATCTACAGCAGAGAAAGAATATCTGAAAGTCACACCAACAAAAATCCAACGAAGACCTGACGCTGGACATGAAGATGCATCTGGCCCTTCATTTGATCTATCTGCTGTTTCAAAAGTATCATGAGAAATGGGCTCAATTTGAAAATTTTGGTTCAAATCATTGTCAGTATGCACAGAGGAGGACAGGAGAGACAGCGGTACAACAGTGACTGTTTTATAGCAGTCTGTAAAACATGGTGGACACTGTCATGGTTTAGGTCTGTGTTTTAGCCAGTGTGTTGAGGATCTGTTCAAAATTAATTTTATTATTAACATAGAAAAGTACCATCAGATTTTGATCCATCGTATATATACCATATAGCATTGCATAAGCATCTGACTGGCAAACAAACACACTGCCAATGCAGTAAAAGCATATCTCTTTAGAAAAACACACAATGGAACGCTATCAGTCATGGATTGGCCTCCCCAGATGCTGGACCTCAACATTGTTGAAGTAGTGTGGGTTAATCTTGAAGCGCAAACTTCAGCCAACATTCAAAGAAAAGCTTTGAATGACTTTAAAAACATCCGGAGAACTATTCCTGAAGAATACTTGAAGAAATGACAAGAAAACTTGCGTAAGGGATTTTTGAAATGTGTGTCGAAGAATGAAGGTAGTCATACCAAAATATCAACTTTTACAAACTTTGTAGAGTGGTACAAACTCTGTTTTTTTCTAATACTGCATTTCTATATATGCATTTGCACATTTCAGTAAAACACTGAACCTATTTCCCCATTTTCCTAGCAAAATAGAAAGAAATGAGGTGTGACTCAAGACTGCTAGCTAAGACTGTACTTTGGTGAATAATATCAAATATTATAAAATTATTTTTCTGAGAAAATTCCACAAGATACATTTAGCGTTTTGGGAATTTTATCAGGAAATATGTCATCACTGTAAGGGGATGAATATTACACCAGGGCTAATTTGAAGACTCGTGCATTTGAAATCATCAAGGAAAGCTCAGACTTTAAAGCTTTTTGACAACCAACAAGAAAACATGAACATCAAGAGAAGGAATATGATTTATGAGAGCCAAGTCTGGCAGATTTCTGCAGTGAAAAGTTGGGATAATAATCAGGCAGTTCTCACTTGCAACAGAAATAATTTAACTCTGACAAAGACATCATGCAGACTAAACATCCATTCCCTGCATGTCAAACAAGTCTCTGCAAGCCGATTTAAACGATACACTGACATGTAATAAAACCAGGTGGGAAATCAATTAATGAAGTTCAGGTATGTAATGGAAAATGTTCATCAGTAAATATAGAGTATGCTCTTTGTTGTTGAAGGGCTAAATCATCTGGCATGACTACAGTCCTTGAATACAACATTATTCTGCATAATGGACACATTGCAAGCTTACAGTATATGAGTAATAACTCTCCTTTCATACTGTTTGTACATTGAAGGCTGTGAGGAAGGAATTTTGAAGACTTCCTTTCAAGTGCTGTGATGA
The DNA here is from genome assembly GCA_015107715.1 of Tylochromis polylepis. NCBI lineage: Eukaryota > Metazoa > Chordata > Actinopteri > Cichliformes > Cichlidae > Tylochromis > Tylochromis polylepis. The sequence continues at coordinate 37,294 of VVHJ01010202.1, read as the reverse complement.
AATCCCCTTTCATATAGCTTTTAATCTTAAATTAGAGCTAGAATTGCCTTTTATTCTCCGTGCTTTCAACTGATTTAGATATTTAGTTTCATCCTCTTTCATTAGGTTTTCTTTTCAGTAGGGAAAACTTTAAGTGCTCACATTATGCTTTCTGAGTTTCTCCTCTAACCCTTTAGTCTGTTACATGACGTTTTTTGTAAATGTAAAAGGTTTTCAAAGTAACAGAGGACAAATGTAGTTATTCTCTCCCATGGAAAAATAGTGCTTCTGAATGGTCTGAAACACCTGTAGTCCAGGATTTTCTTCTCTTACTTATCTGTGCCACTACATAGCACACTGTTATACTGCCCACATAGAGGCAAGTTTGGCACACCCTCAAACAAAATGGACAAAACACTCCAAATTATCTGTTGCTGCTGAATGCATGCATTCCCAGGAATGGAAGAAATAAAAAGCCACTGGATTACTTTTATTTTGGTGGCAATCTCCCAGCAACAATAAGAAAATCCTTATAAGTTAAGTGCTAGCACTGTGCGCAGCGAGCGTGGTTACCATTATTGTTTTATTCATTTGTTTCTCTGCAAATCTCTTTGCACTTGCATGTTATACTTTGCTGAATTCCCAATAAAACTCCACATTTACATATTTTTTAAACTACAGAATGCACATAAAACAGTGACACAAACGCAGCCAATTTAGACCAATGTAAAACATTACTTTGAAGCAATTTTTCAACCTGCTACTGAGTACATCTAAAGAATTATAGCAGCAACATATAAGCTACAAACAGCAGTGACTCTGTGTGTGTGTGTGTTTTTTTAATTTACATGTAAAATTATTGCTTAATATCAGTCAAATAAGGCTTAAGCTAAACCTTTTTGTTAACAGGTGACAGCGAAAATGTACCCAGTGTTACCTTTTATTTGGACTGTCTAACTGATCAATCAGACCAATCTTTCCTGAAGGATACTTTAAAAGGAACAGGAGCTAAAGCAGAGTTCATGAGACAGAGGATAAACAGCAGCACCCCAGTACAGTCTGAGAAAAGCAGTGTTTTCTTTTAATATTAAAACATGTAAATTCTTTTAGTAGATAATACTAGCTCATGTATATACACATTTAATGAGACATATTTTAAAATAAGTGTAAATAATAAGAGGGAAAAACCCGGCTGTATTTAAATGCAATCTGGAATTTAGATCTGTTGCATGTAAAGACACTTGCACTTCACAAAACTGCTATCCATAAAAAGGGGCAGATGTGTTCATCATCTCGGTTCTCATATTTCTCCTCAGCACAAACAGCCAAACCAAGCTTCAGTTCTACCTGAGTGCCTCCAAATGTAATTTCGCTGTATAATTGGATAGACACCCAGTGTCTGCTATCATTGTCTGTGCATTAACTTGAATCGTTCTGTTTGCTGTTGACATTGTTTTCAAAGCCTTACCCTAAACGCATTTGTATTTGTGCTTAAGTACTCCTTTCAGTTGGCATATCGCTCTTTGATTGCAGTGGTGGAAGAAAGCCTCTTAAACGATGTTACTATATTGTGAGGTTTCTTGGGCAGGAACGGCAGGCATCTCAAAACACAAGAGGCACTTGATGCATGTTTAGATGGCTTCTGTAAGTCACCCGTTGATCTGAACGCTGCGTTTTGCCACCAACAGAGGCCTGCAGCTGTAGTCATAAATCATTCATTGTGTTATCACAGAAATCATTTACTCCCTTTTCTTTTCATAACATTGAAATCTCTGCTTTTCTAATACCCATACTAAGAACCTTCGTGCATCCCTGGAGGAACACTCTAATTTACTCGTGGTGCCATTGTTAAGCAGACACCTTGATGATGGAAGACCTCCTGTACACAATATGGGATTTCAGAATGTGTCAAGTCGGGTGTAAATCTTAGTGCCGCCTCTGGTGAAACAGATATTAATTTGAAACTCTATGCTTGGCGGACTGATGGTCTCTTTTTCACGTGTATTTCAGAATGAAATGAGTTCTCTGCAGGCTATGGCAGAGGTGAGAGAAAAGGCATATCAGAGGCTGGATTGGGCTCTATGGTATAATCCTTAATGAATTCCATTCTTATTTATGACCTGACAGGGCACTGTAACTCACCTCTCAATACATACTGAATGAAATTACTACAGCTATATAGCAGCAATTGCATGTCAATTGCTTCTGAAACAAAAGGTTACAGATGACAATCAATCAAAAACTCTATCACAAAGTTTCTAGGTCAGAGGAAAAGCACCACAGATCCAAGCAGAGAATCCCTCAGATCATTCTTAAGGTTTATCTTTCAGAAATAGCCCTGCTGATGATGGACAGAAAACAGGTTGGGCCTTCTCTAAAAGGTTGTTGTGGTGCTAGTTGTGTTATTTATGGAACTCCAGGAAGCAAAAAGAGGATGGTACTTCAAGATGCTTTATTAAAACATACTTCATATTGGCTTCGAGTGAAACTTGATTGTTCGTATCCTAGCAAGGGAGAACACTATAAATCATGCTTACAGTATCCAGCACTCCATGAATATATTATTCTTGTTGTTTTTGGCTTGTGATTTTGCATTTTTATAAAATTCCTGCAATGATACCACAACCTTAATATTGATATGGAAAGGGAAAATAGCGGCGATTAAAAAAAGGAAAACTTACCTCCAGAGTGAGCTCTCAGTAACAGCCCCCAGATTGAAGTCATAGAGCTTAGTCAAGATCAGGATCACCTACAACGTAACCACAACAGACATATTTAATTACAAGTCAAGATCTGCATTAAAAACCTTTGCCTCGGCAGCACACATTATCTGTCTTCACCTAATGACTTGGAATAAATACAGCATGTCCGTTATTTTTTCTTTACTAATAAATATCAGGCTCATACAGTATGTTAGCCCAATGACAAGTGATCCTCATGTTGTCAGGAAATGTCAGTCTACTAGTGGCAGGATCTGAAAAAAAAAATCCATGAAGGCTGTCAAGAGTTGTGTCTGTATCTCATGTGGAATGATACCTACATGACAGCAAACTCTGAACATAATTGTTCAGTGAACAATGAAAAGAAATTCAGTCAGTGGCTGCAATGCACCATCCTCTTTCATTTCCTTTTTTTTAAACTTCAGCCTTGCTTTTGCCTTCAAAACATTTAAGTACTTTGGCTGCAAAAGCACCAACAGATCTCAAATGCTGATGTTACGTGTTGTTATTTTACTCTTTTAACTCATTGGAAGACGTCCAGTTTCAGTTTAGGTGGAACATTTGTTCTCTGGGGATGGTTGGACAATGTGTTTCTGGGGAAACAAAAATGCGGCCCATAAAAGCCTGTCAAGGCACAGAGGGCAGAGTGAAATGGTGTGCAAACGCATTATTGTCACTCCAATGGCATTATAAATGACTTCCCGTGGGGATGCTCATAACTCAGGATAGAAAGAGGGGTAGGGTAGAGAGCTTGGGGTGCTGTATGAATTGTGGGCGAAGGAATAGTAGATAATTACAATCAAAGACTAGAAAGATGACATAATATTATGATTTTATTTTAAAAAAAAGCCATGAAAGATAGGTCAAAAGCTCAATTACAGTGAGTTTAAACGTATTAACCTTATGGGACCCATGGAACGACTCATTAAACCGTAAAAAGCCACACAAGACTCAGAGGAACAATGACATGTATCTAAGTCTGCTTTGAAAATGTTAAAAACCCAATTGACCCACAATTTAGCCATCAAATGGCCACTGTGCATGGCTGGGACTATCTGCATTGCAGGTTAATTAACCAATCACGCAGTGAGATAAGCATTTGCATAACTAAATGCACCATGTCTGCAAGGTCCAACGCTGGAGTCGGAATCAATTTGGAGTACAGACTTAGTTAAATGGCTGTGATGTTAGTCCTAATTGCCTGCTTTGAAAAATAGATACAAGAGGAAAAACTCAGCCAAACTGTTGATCATTTGTCTCTTCAGTTCTCTTTTGCTAACAACAATGACTCTGTGTCACGGGATATTATAAATACTATGAGGTAAATTGAATCTGGATTTGATTTTATCAGTGTCAGAACTAGAGCAGTTCATTCTTAACCACCGGCATTCAAACATCCAGCACAGCAAAATAATTGAGTGAACAACAGATAGATGTTCACAGTTTCATGGGTTTCAATCATTTCTGCTATTTTGCACGTGAATTCCAAATTAACCAAATGTACATAAAGGTAGCCGATGATGTAAAGTAACCTTGAAAAAATAGCCCCAAATGGCAAAACTTGATAACAAAAAGCCTCTCGGCACCCTAGCTGTAATTGCCATTAGGAGCTCTCCTTTAACTCTTGTCAACATGTTTGTGTGGTTGGCTCATTAACAAAAGCTGACCCACTGAAATGGGTCAGTGAAGATCTACCTCAGGGACCAACAGACTAGTGAGGCAGCTGACTGTTTGGATGATTTGTCCCTAAGTGGATACATCAAGAGTACATCACTGGAGACTGCATGCTCCCACATCTTCAACATTATTGATAGGCTGTGCATCTGTGACTCAAGTCAACAGGGAGCAACTACTATACATGCAAATGCTGAGACCAGTAGGGACAGCACATGACTTGCACACCAGATGTGTGACTTAAAGTATGAGAATGAAGGTGCATTAAACACTAAACTCAGAGAGTTTGTGGTGCAGCCTTGCATTTATGTAAATACTGGGAACAAACAAACACAAAATGGCTTCCAGAATTATTTTGAGCCTTCTAGGTAAATACAATTCTCCATGCATATCATCGCTCACTTGCATACATGAAATTAAGTAAGGACCCTGGAAGGCCAAAAGCAGTGCATTTATTCATGTTTATGTTTTATTGATGTGAGCAAAGAGAGCTTTGCCCCAGGAAAGTCAACCAATCATTTTTCAGATTGGCTCTCACCCTCCGAGGAGTTGGGTTTAGTCATCCTTTTATCCTAACATTCTATTCTTGTCACTGTCTTTTCCTTCTTTGCTTAGTCTTTTCTTTCTTTGATTCATTCAATCTCACCTCATTTGTTTCTTTCTTCCTTATAGAACAGACTCTCTAATTACTTTCTTCATTTTTTTCCCTTTTAAATCCAGCATTTTTCATTTGGCGGCAAAGGAAAAAAAAAAAAACATTAAAAGGCACACCACAGACAGGTCACTTTTTGCCAAAGATTTTAACTCTTAGATGACTGAATAAACAGCCTCCATGGCAACAAGTGTTAAAAGCCATAATTTAATTGTGATTTTTTTTCAGCTTAATTCAAAAGACTTACCAATGAACAGATCTACCAGTTTTTCCTGACTAATGGTTTAGTCACACTAAAATAAAAATAGGTCAGAAACCTCTTTTTGACTTGAAAAAATCAGTGGGTTACTTGGTGATTTCATTCAGTTTTTTTGCATGTAGTAGCACCCAGCTGTTTGCCCAGAGGTTGAGCGTGCAACACCGTCAACCTCTGGGTTGGGTGACCACTTTTTAATCACAAGGCGACTGCACAAGGTCACCTGGTGGATCATGGCCTGACTCAGATGTACTGCAATGACTTTCAGACAGATTAGCAAAGGTTTAGAAATAGCTTACATGTTCCAATAAATCTTAGTGAATATGCACCGATAAGCTCAACTTGTCTGCAAAGCGTCTCTTTGCAATGTAGCACTCGACTCAACTAACTAGTTGAGTCAAGTTATTTTGTTTATATATATTGTTTATATATATTTTATTTATATTCCAATACAAAAACAAAGTTGCTGAGTGTCTTTGTAATTTTGCAGTTAAATTGCCATCCTGCATCAACTATGTCACTATTTGTGGTGGAACTTCTGAATTCCTATTTCACAACTATGAGGTTCTTGCTGGATTCTGAATGTGAGGAGTGTCTGTGAATGTGAATATCTGTGTCTGTAGATGGCAACAGATTTTCATTAACACTGCCAACTTGACCACATTCAATCTCAAACTTAAAGCAGACTGATAGCAGACTGACTCTGTTCCACCACGTTATTGCCTGCATCAAAATAGCTTCAAAGACAGCAATTTACTGCGAGTGTTCACAGACCTGGTCCTCATCTTCAAAGCAAACATTCCAAATGTAACAAAATCAAAAGTTCATTGCACGCAATTGCAATAATGCATCTTTGGAGGCCATCAAAAATTTCTCTGCTCAGGAAAAACCCTGCCTACACATTCAACTTGCACAACTGTGCAGGCCAGACAGCATATGCAGTGACAGCCTGTGGACTGAATCATGTCTCTACAAATTCCATATCAATCCGACTTCTTTTTTTTTTTTTTTTTTTAAGCAAAATGGTCAAATTTGAATGTGCTTCAATGGGACATGAGAGGCATCTCAACATTGGTGGGCAGAATATTTTCTACACAACTCGCAATTTACGTATGAATCATCTCTGTGTACTGTACTGAAAAATGGCTATTAATAAAATAAAATAGACTGTTGCTGCACATCAGCATGGTTATTTCGTGCTTTCTAGCACCAAGCTTCAAATGGAACCTGTTGCTTATTCAGCCCCCAGTAAAGCATAATTAGGCTGGCACCCCTCAAATATTGTTTCTGCCTAATTGGGTAGTCAAGGGAAGCAAAGAAACCCTTACTCTAAACATCACACCTCCAGACTGTTTTTTTCTGCTCAGGAGTATCACATCGCGGGAAGTAGAAACAATCTTTAGAAATGTGAGAAATGAATCCACTTTCATATGGATCTGGTGCTGTTTTTGAACATAACCAGAGGGGACAACAAGTAGCTAAATTAATTTCCAAGGGACCCCCAAAGTTGATACCAGTGAGTGATGTAAGGCTCATTGTAATAACTGAGCTAGCGGCTGATGCTCAGCGAAGCGCTGACATATTTCTATTTTGTTACTTACCTTTAGCCTCTGCAAAGTTCACTGCTAAAATGATACACATTTACATTTTCATGAATACACACAAGCTTTGTATATTGTACTGCAGGGTAAACATTCATACAGTGAGTGAGCCATCTCCTGGGAGCGACCCCTGTCTGTTTAGCTCCTCTGAGCCATAATATCGAAACGTCTAACAACTCACTGGAATATTTCAACACTAATGGAATTATTTTCATGCATTAGATATTTTTTTTAAACCAAAATATGCCACCTCTCTCTGACAGCTGTCTGGAGGTCAGTTTTGTGATCTCCCAAAAGAGTAAAAGTGTTTTTTGAATCCATCAAGTGACTGAGTAAGACATAATCTGACAAGCCTTGCCTTAACTGGCATGCGAGTAGGTACATGTGTACAGTCTTCTCTAAGAGCTTTTAATGTGTCCAACTGTAATAAGTAATATGACAGTGCAGACTTGAGAAGTGCCAGACTGGGTTTGAGGTCATTTAGGAATGACGTCACGGTAAGATAGTTTGCCGATGCTCATTTTTTCACTCTTTTCTTTCCCCTCAGTCCAACCGGTCGAGGCAGATGGCTACCCTCGCTGAGACTTGCTCTGCCTGAGGTTTCTTCCTGTTATAACTGGATTTTTTTTCCCCCACACTGACATAAAGTGCTTGTCATAGGGAGTAATCGGGTTTCTTTCTTTCTATGTAATATTTTACCCTATAATGTCGAGAGCCCTGATTTGATTTGACTTACTGATTATTTTGGCTTTTACTGACCATTTTTACCTCATTTTGTTCTCAACAAAGTGCATTTTAGTAAAGATTTTCAACTTGAATATTTCATTCATTAATGTCCAATATGTGTTTTAAGTGATTTTTTTTTCAGCAAAGGAAGAATATTTCCATAGAAGAACAACACATAGAGGTTTATAGCAGGTTTCTGTTTTGCTTCACAGCTCTCACAGCACCGTTTTTGGCAGCAGTGGGCAGCTGTTTACAGTGAAAAACCTCCAACACACTCCTGTACACCAGCTCAGCAGCAAGCAACAGATAGAAACAGTTAGTGCTTAGCTTTTTCACAAGCAAATAGTTAGATATATGCCTTTATGCTAAAAATGTATTAGTATAGTTGTAGTTTTATGTCTAATGTTGTAGTTGTTTGAACCAGCTAGTGCTGGTCCCAAAATATCTGGATCATTCAAGCCATAGAAGAACGTTTATTGCAGTAAAATAGATGACATGCAATGAGAGAAATCCAAGAGAGGTGAGAACTGCTGAAAAAAAAAACACTGGTTGACAACAAATATAAGATAAGCTGTATCATCTGTGTTAATGAAAGCCTGATCTATTGTTGCTGACTGAGAACACCCTCTTCATTCTGATTTTGAACTGATGCCCTCAGGATGACGTTTTAGGAAGCTTCTAGCTAGTAAAAAGCTTTATAAGGGACTCATTTGTGCCAAATGCAATTATTAATTATAAACTGATTTGTGACTTAGAGAACCGAAAACAATTTTCCACTGATGTGAACAATAAGGTTGCTCTATTCTATTCTATTCTATTCTAGTCTATTATTTCTGCAAATGGAGCCTGGGTAAACTATGCCTAGCTTTTACAAAATCCTATTCAGAATTTACATAATTTCATACCTGTGTCACCCATCCACAGGTACTCTCTGTGCTCTTTAGAATAAGAAGCAAAGGAAATGGTTTGAAAGAGGTGAAAAATGTACAACACCTTGAGGTGAGCCATATCTAACCAATATTGCTGATCCACAGAGACCCCCTAATGCATTCAGGCTATTATCAAACACCAAAAACTGGTATATCAATGTGAATACAGCAAGCTGGAACTCTCTGCTCTCCCTAACTACACTCCATTCCTGTTCAGACACATGCAATCTTGAAGTCACCAAAATAAAGCCTGTTTCATTTGTTGTTAAGCTCATTTGATTCTCAACTTCATTAAGGAAATAAAGACAAAAGCCAAGGGCAACAAAGAGTAATTTGAGTAATTTGACAAAGACTGCTTTCTTTAAGTCAACTATCTAATTAATATCCTTGATCTCTTACCTACACTGAGCACATTTCAGGTTTGTTGCAGACTATCACTTTTAATTTTCATCTCCTGTGCTTTTGTGTGTGTGTGTGTGTGTGTGTGGGGGGGATCTCCATCAAAGCACAAGAAAAAATATTGCTGTTTTGTGTCTTTTGTTGAGCCAAATGGGACGTGCTCAAAAACTACCAGTGTAGTTGTAGTAAGTGGTCCGTGTATCAAAATGAGCTCATCTCTTTTGTTCCACAACAGCTTCAACAAAGTAGTCATGAAACAGTTTCCCTTTTTTTTGGCATAAGATTAAAGATTAATATATTCATGCATCCATTAGAAATTATCTGATACAAACACCTGCAGAGAAAAGAAATACAGTATTGGTTGCAAATTTGCATAAATTTCTTTAAGGCTTGACAGCAATGAGGGCAAAATCAAGATGCACTGCAAGTGGGTGGAGGGAAGAAAAACACAACATCTTGATTGTGGCTCTGGGAGGATGTCTCTAAAGTAGAGCACTTAGTAGAGACAAATGTCTTTTAAGAAAAATTGTGAGGTCCAAGAGAAGCCTTACTCTGTCCTCATCTTATCTGTGCACCAAATTGATTGTTTGTACTTTTGTGGGTGAAAACATACTCCAGGGGATGATGCTTTCATCAAGTAAACCCCCGCAAAATGTCCCTTGTGCATTAGTCTGCTGTTTCTATGTTTGCTTATCCACTAGACTTTTGAGCTTTGGTCATGTAACCCTGATGCTTCAAGCTTGAGAGGTTTCACCAATCAATTCAGTCCATTAAGAAGGGGGAAATGAATGAAATGGGCAGAATATAAAAGGGTTTCACTTCAATACAGCTCTATTGTGAGGAGATTTTGTGAACATGTACCTTTTTTCCCCCTGCTAACAACAATACACAATAAACTGTGCTGTTTGTCCTTAATAGGATAAAAGATTGTGAAAGATCTACTTCAGTCTTTTTTAAAGAAAGTTTGGGGTAAGAAGTCATTGAAATACGTTTAATGGACTAGATATGAAAATATAAACTGCTGTGTTTGATGTTGTTATGCCACAGTACATTGTGGTTTGCTCTAAAAAGGTGGAAAACAAGGAACACAACATTCAAGGACAGATTTGATGGCAATTTTAGAAGTCATTTAAATGTTTTGACACGTTTAACAAAGTTTTAGTCACATCCCATGCAATCTAAAATTAATTTGATGCATTGTAAGTGGTGTGGAGAGCTCAAAAAAAAATCTACAACATTTGCATTTTTCTCTTACAGGGTTTTGGCACTGTGCTTCTCTTGATTGCTCAAATGTAGAGTTCATAGGTTGAAGGTACAGTTGCATGTTGTTGGTGCATTATCATCTTATTCATTAAGCCACAGAAAACAACTAAGTCTGACAATTATTATTATTAGAGTGAAATATGGAAATATAAAATGCAATACTAAATGAACAGTTCCCCCAAAATCAAAACTGCTATTTTCTTTTTAGAGAACTTTGTACAGTCTAATGCCATCTAGACATTTCTTCCACTGTCTTCTGTTCTCACAGCTTTGGCTCCTAATGGCTCAGCTTCTGCCTGGAGGGGTCTGAGCAAGAGCCAAAGGCGGTAGTTAGTCCAAATTGAGATTTTGGAAGAGAGAAGCCCTCCACCTAAAATGACCCCCTTCACTACCAAAAGTGCTGAGACTCAGCTCATGAGCTAAATGTGTCCCACATATAATTTTGTCTTTCTTCCCCTGTTGCTTATTTGCATTTTTCATAATGCAAAGAGAGGAAACTGGTAAACATTAGTTTCGATAAAAATTACATGTATACACTACCCATTTTCTTTGCCAATTATACTTTTCACGGAATGAAATCCTGCCAAGATCATGTTTGATAGGAATGTTATTTTCCAGAAAGTAAAGTGCTATGTTCCTGTTTTTCTTTTTTCCTCTTTTTTTTTGCCTGTACAAATACTATACCGAAGTGCTTGTAATATAATACAGTACAAATATAGTTTGAGCTGTTTAGCTGGAAATATCTTGTGTTAATTTGGGCTATATTTACCCTGACAAAAAGTTGTAAATACAGTCTAGCAAATCAGCCCCTTCTCCTCTTCATTATCATAAAGATTGACAGGGGGATGAGCTTGGTGGGTTTCAGTGCCAAATGTTGTTTCCAGTTCATTTGGGAATAATTATGTTAATAAAACAAAAGATCAACCCATTGCTCTTTTTTTTAATTGCATCCATATTCAGCCATGGAGTGTAACACTCGAGGTAAGCCAAAACTGTTTCTTCCGTAGAGAAAACTTCGGACGTTTTACAACAATTTCTTTTTAATATTAGTATTGGATTGTGAATCTGGATGTTCAAAGCGCAGGACTTAGACACCGGAGACTGGGCTTTTCTGAAGTGGGAGTTCAGTTTAGACAATACAAACACTTTGAAACCCACTAATCATAGCCAGAGTCTCTGAGAAATGTTAACAGAGTAAACAAGTGAGATATTCAAATCATTGGTGACTTTTCTAAAACTAAAATCCAAGAACAGCATTTCTCCTAACATCAAAACTAACAAGGCAATCATCACCATGCAAAGGTTTTAGCATGCTTTGATTGTAAGAAAAGAATCAATTGCATGGTCAGTGTATTGTAATTTTTAAGGTATAAGCACACAAAGTGTCAACCTTTTGTGACCTGCCAGATAGGTTAACATTTCTTCTCATGCTGGTGACTAAAACCATGTGATGTATAGTGTATTATTTCTGTTTCAAAGCACACTACCAATACAAATAATTTATAAATAAACATAATGTTCAACAAGGCTCATAGTGGCAGTTTTGGCTGTTATGCTGGCCATGTATGATTGCATCCATCCAATCATTTTCTTCCTCTTATGCAGGTTTACAGGGGGTTGTCATTGGTAGAGAGTTAGTTTGTTGCAGGAATAATGCTTAATTTCTGGTACTGCGATTGTGTCCATTTGCTGAGGTATTTGCCTACAGAGAGCCTATAGAGAAAGGTTTTCAGCCAATGCAAATGTGCTCCCCTGCAGTCCTCCAAAATCCCAAGTGCACTTTGTTCAGCGTGGATGCCACTGTGCATTCGTCTAAAGCTTACGATTTAACAGGGAAGAGACTCATGGTGGAGTTCAGCAAGAAGGAGAGAAGCGCCAAAATCCCAATCAAAGAAAAAAAAAAATACAGTATGAAAACTACAGATAGCAGCTGCAGTGAGCAGTTCTTTCTTTTTTTCTGTTTTTAACACACTGTTTCACTTCAGCTCTTTCTATATGATAACTTTGCTCTTCACCGTGGCAAGCTGATGGCCCAAAAACAGCACAACCAAGAGTAGCCCACAGGCTGGTTGTGCCAGATTTTTGATTCTGCCCCCATCTGAGTATAGACGCTCTCTGCAGGTAGATGGGCAGTCCACAGCTACCAGCAGACTGCAAACGTGCTACCAACGCTGAGCCATAATTTCACCACAACACAACAGCCTTCAGCCACACATCTATGGCCAGTTTAGAATCAGCAGTTAACCTATAATACATATCTCTGGACTGTTGGTGACAATGCCACAGGCACAGAAAGAGCATGCAAACTCCACACAGAAAAGCCTGAGCTAGCCAGTTCGAACCAAAGACCTATTGTTACATTCTCAACCACCTTTCTTGCTTCTGCAGCAAGAGTAGAGCTACATACAACCAATATAATAAAATTTCCATTACTTCTGAGTGGCAAATTGAGCCATTAAAAGAAGCAAAAAAAGACAGAAATGGATAGGATTATAAATCAAAGATGATCATTTAAACATTATGAACAGCACTGTTTAATTACCAGTGTGTGTCAAAATCATTGTATGAAATCAGGACTTACAAGTTGTTTGCTTTGGCTTCAGAGGATGTGAAATGATCACCATAGTAAAGCTAGAATATAATTAGATTTTATTTAGCTGTTAAAATAATTTAGTCTCATTCACAGTCATTTACAATGATGGCAGTTCAAATGTGTTCAAATACAATCATTAACTCACATAAATGATGTGTAGATCCTGTCAAGTCTTGTCATCATTTCTGCCATTATTTTGATCCATATTTATTTGCCCATTCATATAGCTTCCGATTTTGACAATAAGTCAGGTTTTTTGTTTGTTTTTTTTTGTTCTGAGCAAAAGCAAAGTGCCATTTAAAATGATTTGTTACAGGATACCAATTGAGAGAGTACTCTGTTTTCTAAATGTGTCATTTCGTGTTTGGAAGTTTTCCATCATCTCCATTGATTGCACAGTGTGTGTGGCGCTCAAGGGTTGGGTCCTTTGCATCTCGCTTGATCGGGAAAAAACATTTTCCTCCTGCAACTAATACATTCCTGTCACTGTAAACAGCCAAGTCAAGCTATTATTTAAGCTGAGTGCCACCTGAGCAATCCCAGTCATCTTTAAACGTGATAGTAGCTTCTGTGTTTCTTCTGGTAATATGCTGCTGCAAGTCCCAGTGAGTTCCAACACACAGTTTGATCAAACTGGGGTCGCTTGTTTTGTGTGATATCAAGAAGAATAGAACTGAAGACTAAATCAGCCTTGACCTTTAGACATACAAAGTTTTAAAAAGGCACAGTTTGTGTTAGCTTTGTCTCTGTGTTAATTAATAAATTTGTATCCCAATCTGAATATGAATTTTATGATTTTCTCCAATCAGAAAATGCATAAATTTGCTTTTATAACCTAATCACAGTTATATGTATCTCACTGCAGTTATTAAAACTAATTAATCACATGCAAACCTGTCAAGTATGATTCTCCACCCGCTTTGTCTCTTTGATTAAAGCTGAAAAATAAAACGTGTGCGTGTGTTAGTCTTACACATATAACGAGAAAGCGAGGGGCAAATCAAGTAATGACAGTGTGCTTGAACATACAACTGATGGCAGGCCTTTATTTGCTGCTTAAAATGCACTTTGTGAGGCAAATTTAAATTCTAAGTGCTGAGGAACTGCTGAGAGGAAATGTTGATGTGATGCATTATGGTCCCTGAGCACAAATGATTCATGAAAAAACAGGGGCACACATTCATGTCATTTGTGGAGTAAAAACTAGGATTTCAATGAATTATTACTACAGAGAGGTAGAAACTTGTAGCCTGTGTGCTATAAAATAAAACTGAGGCAAAAGAAAATAACAATGGGAATGCTGCCTTTTTCACCATAAATGGTTAAAAATTGTCCATCCAACCCTGAGAAATGGTAAGGGTTTTTTTTTTTTTTTTTGGTGTGCCAAATAGCAATCTACCTCTAATAGAGCAGGGCAGAGCTCCAACCACAGCCATAGTCATAGATGTTCTGACCTAGCTTCGGGGTTGGTTAGGTGCTTAAAAAGGCCTTGATCTTTATTTGACAGCCATTTTCTATCATTAACATTAGCTAACATAGCTGTGTTATGGCTCAGTTACATGAGAATAAAAACAAGACCGTAACCTCCTTGCAACTAAGAAAAATCAATGGTTGCCCTTTGATTCCAGTGAAATTTTTTAATGTCTGGCACTGTTTGCAACTAGGGAACACTTTTGATTGCAAGGCAACTGCGCAAGTTACCTGGTAGAAGGCAACCAGTCTCCAAACAATGGACTAAGTAGTGAATGTGAATTTCTGTGTATCTAGACAACAACAGATTTGCAACAGAGGACAATTTAATATTGAGATAAATCATTTTTGCCTGATTTATCTCAATTAATCACCATATTATCATAAACTGATAGCAGACTGACTCCATCTTATTGCTGTTCTATCGCCATCTTGACACATCAAAATCACTCTGAAAACAGCAGCCAGCTGCAAGTGATCGCAGATCCAGTCCTTTGTGTTTAAAGCAACCATTTTAGAGGTAATGAGCTTGCACGTTCATTGCACACGGTTGCAATAATTTTGTTCATACTGTAGTATCCAACCACCGTTTTCCATGGTGTGACTACAGCATAAGTAACATAGCTGTTTTAGCTAACATAGCTTTGTTGGCTAATGTGCCTGTCACAGCAGACCAAGAGTTACATATACACTCATTAAACGGCATTAACAGTAACAGAAATATGCTATCCAAAATAAAATTTTAAAAAATGAAAAAAAAAACCCCAACAAAACATTTTTACAGATGATAACACTCCTGCAAATCTTTTCATTGTCACTGCAATTCAGTGGTATCTTTCACTAATTGTTACGAGTTGCTACTGACAGGCTTTGCATTTATAATTACTATGGATTTATCTCACCCAGCCTAAGTTGTCCATGGAGATTGCTTTTTGGACTAAATTTGGGCTAAAAGCCAGTCATGATCTTTAAAAAGAGAACCCTTTATGTCTAAAGTTGGTTGAAAGGTTAAAGATCAAAAGTCATTTTTTCAGGCTATTACTGGACTTGAATTCATGTTTATCCCGCTGAACATTTTTCTGTTGATTAGAGGTCACATTTTAATATTGTTTAGAAATTTGGCAAAGTCATCTTCAGCATGTTTTCAATGGGTTTTTGCTGGATCGAACATACTGAACCCAAACATTAGCACCAGCACTGGCATGCTGAAATTTTGATTCATGCCATCAAAGCAGTCCTCTGTGCAGGCAGACAAAGTGTTTGTATGCAGGTATACTAAGAGAAGCTAAATTAAATATGTTTTACCTTGCAAAATGTCATGATGTCTCTCTGGATTTATACTATCCAGTGTCAATTCAGCTCCCTACCTATCTGGAATGACTTTTATTCCCTTTGTTAATACAAATTAAACCTAGGGATGTGTAATAAGTCAGCTAGATGACTGCTAAGTGGTTGTGGCCATCACTCAACAGGAAAATAAGATGTGGTTCATGTGATTTAAAAAAAAAAAAAGATTCTTAAGTGAAAAT
>VVHJ01010202.1:10197-21483 GCA_015107715.1 Tylochromis polylepis | reverse complement strand
GGGGGGGGGGGGGTCCTGACAATTTTTAACCTGGTGCATTAAATTGTGTTCAATTTTGGCTTTTTGCCATTATATTTTCCTTCTTTTAGAGTAGTCAGTTAGTCTAAGTGTTACTCATATTTAATCACTAGTTCCAGGAACATTTTTACAATATTTTTTACAACTGAAGACACAGGAGCACATTTTCTATGCAATAATGCAGAGGATGGCATCAGAGGAAAATGGGATGTGGTCAATAGCTCATAAATGTGGCATTATTAAACGGTCTTAATGCCATAGGAAATAGCTGGACTTGGATCTAATTACCTTTTATTTATAGCTCCACAACAACAATCGCCAATAAACTAGAAGCTCTGTGCCATCAGTACGAGTAAACCATAAACCATAGTAACCATGTAACTGCGTCACATGCTGTGGTCACAACCAGTGGCTCAGTGTTTCAATGGGAACTAGACTGGCCTCTTTTTACGCAGCCAACAAGACTGGTGCAGTTTCTATCACCATCTTACAATCACATCAGTGGACAGCACACCCCTAAAGACTTGAGACGGGCTGGATTAATGAACAGCCGTGTGGTGTTGACACCTCAAGGGACAAGCAGGTAAAGGACAAAAATAGCTGTTTGAAAAACTCTTATCTTGAATTTTATTTTCTCCTTTTTTTGTGCATTTCAAAACTCTAAATATACCATCTATGTTAAAATCAATTAAGAGAAAAAAAAATGAAAAAAGAGACATAACTGTAAGAAAAATATTAACTACAAATTAAAGATTGAAGTGCTGCCAGTATTATAATACAAAGTGTACCGCAGGAGGGAAATAATTTGTACTCAAATGTGAGAACAACAACCACTTTTGATTTTCATCAAACGTACTATGGATCAAAATCCCCTTAGCTAGCAATCGAGGGCAGGATGATGAAAAGTTCATGAAAAACAGGCTTTTATCAGTCTCTTTGACTAAGTATCATGACTTTTTTTTTTAATAGAGGAATTTTGCGCTAAACTAAAATTGCAAAAGCAGAAAACTGATCTTGTTTGTGTACAATAGGAAAGTGAAATGTGGCAAGTTATGAGAAAAATTTAAAAGACACATAACTTTTCTCTTTATTTTATCTGAGCACCTCAACGGTGGCGGCTTTTTAATGCACTTTTCATCATACTGTAGCAGCACCAAACTCCAGTCAAACTCCCCTGTGAATTGGGAACCCATTACATTTGATTTTATGGATCAAGGAGCTCCCATGCAACCAGTTTTGGCATGTTAAATGGAATGGCTGTCTATCTAATGAACCAGTTTTAAACACAGGTGTCCCTGAGGGCCTTGCCATTTCCTCCTTTTTATTGTCTATTTATACTGATGAGATTATGTGCAACAATGACGGCCTTTCTCTGATTAGGCATGCATACATCATGGCTCGGGAGGCCAGTCTGATTCCCACTCAGCTGCTGCAATGAACGATGATGTTACAGAGCTGACAGATTGACTTGAGTCTGGCCACCTCAGAAGAAACAAACAAACCAAAAAAAAAATCAATAAATAAATAAAATAAGAGATTAACAAGTCCAAAGGTGCCCAGTGGGATTTATAAAGTGCATGGCCCCTCCTAAAGCAAGTTTTTAACAGTAGCTTCATGGAGATGACCAGCTCCTTATTGTCATGGTATATATTTACATTATTTACAATGACACACTATATAATTTCTGCAGCAAATGCTCAGACAAAGTGAAGTCAATAAAGATACTCATTACTGTCTGCAGCTTCAACACAGTGTCCTAGTTTGGTCAGCTATCTATGAGGAGCTTGGTCAATCAGGAGACTAAAATCATTTGGCTGCCAATAACTCCATGATCACCAGCTGGCTTGCACACTAAGACTTTTGCCTTCAGTGGGGTAGAGAGGGGGCTTTCTGCATCCCTTGAGTGTAGGATGTGGCGCAGTGGCTGTTTAGAAAGATTACCAATAGTCATATCACAGCTTGAACACCCATGTGAGGAGAAGACTGAAATATTGATTTGCCATATAGGACCATCAACAGCCAAGTGTATTTATTAGTATTTTTAATTAGTTTATTTTCTGTTTTTATGGCACACATCATTACAAATCATGAATCTTTTTATCACCATCCCCATTCACATTCAGCACAGATTTAAGGAGTGAAAAACATGCACAGCCAATCGATACTACATGTAGCTAAGAACCATTCATTTCAAAGGGAATTAGCACATGTTTTATTCCCATGGTCGACTCCAATCAATGTTATCTCTCTTAAAATCAGAGACCAGAAAGCTATGACTCTAGGCTTTGATGTCTCAGACAATCACTGAAATCTAATAATAGTTGAGAGACTGATTTGTGGACAGATTTGGGGTTTTATGCAATAAAATTCTTTATCAAATCTGAACTCTGAGGATACCCAGCTGAGTTTTCACCATCACCTTCTACATCTTTTTTATTTTACTCCCTGTGGAATTTTACATCTTGGTCAGATCACAGGCAAAGTCTTGAGGTGAATATTTGATAGAACTACCCCACACCACAGAAATGAAGTAATTTTCCTTCAAATGTCCCTGTAAGATTGGATTTATTATCAGTCATTTACATCTAATATAGCCTGAGCTATAACATCTAGTCATAAAATGCCATCAATCTAAACTCTACTGTTTCAATCGTACTTTTGGGACCATGGAAAGGAGTTCAGACTGTATAAATCTCAAATGTTGACAGCTGCAGTGACAACCCCATCAGCGATAATCCAGTGAACAGTGTCCTGCAGTAGCAAAGGCCATCGTTGGTGAAGACATCTCAGACCAGCAGCATATTTCAAATAGCAATCCACAAATCAAAATTTTATTAATACTAGTTATATTTCAGGACCTTCTTCAATGACCAAAGTCTGTGATGCCTCTAATGTTATGAAATACACCGCAAAAGAAACTGCACCAGATAAGAACATGCTATTAAGAATAAAATTATATAATTCACCCAGTGAAATGTGTCTTTGTTTTGGGATACACATGAATATTTGCATTTTTTCTGGGACACAGGAATCTTTAGATGTGGTCTCAGACTAATGTTTCAGCCACACACCCGTTTGCCCAGCAAACTAAAGTGACTCAAATTACCTGAAGTAAAAAATGCAGAGCAGCTCATTTCTTTTGAACAAGGCTGTTTGTAGTTTAAAGATCTTTGTTCCTGATAAATGCTGCCAGTTGAAAACATTTTTGCATGGCGGATATATAAAGAGAGATAAAATCTCCATGGCTTTGTCTTTGTTATGGTAAAAAAAAAAAAGTGCATGCGCATATAGCTGTGGTGTAGGTGTGTGTGGGTTTGTGTGTCTATGTGCATGTTTGTAGGATGTGTATGTATATGTTTGTAAGGGTGTGTGACTGTGATGCGGGCAATCTGGATGTTTACTGCAATGTCTTGTCATTCATTTAAATTGTGCATAGTCCCATCAAGACGCGTTGAAGTGTATCATACTGCAATACAGTATTTAGACGGGCGATTGGACAACTATCTGCTAAGTGTGAGTAAAATGTCAATGACAAAAGCATGTTCAATTTGCCAAAAGGTCAGATAGTGTCTCATCAGCATCACATAAAGGGACAGGTTGGACACAATCCTTTTTAATTGTAGCTACTACACCTTCCTGGAAGGCATTACTTGATTATTTCATAAATTATTAATGTGTTTTGATTGCTGCCAAACAGTCTGCACCTTCCCACGGCACTGTCACATCAAATTTACCTAAGGGGTTAACTGTTATTTTAAAGTTCAGGTGGCGAACAGTTTGTTGAGATAACCGATTCCATTACTGTTTGAAAAAGCACGAGGGAATCCTCCAAGTGCACACATCCATCTGGCGTCCAAGCAAACAGGCGCGCAATGCGCAAACACTAATAATCTCTACATAGATAATAAAAGAAAACACAATTATAGTAAAAAAAAAACCAAAAAAACCCAAAACAAAATGCTTCAGGTTAAATGTTTTGTTAGAGTGGAATTTTTTTGGAGGAACGAATTCTTTTCGTGCGCACGGAATCAGCTGTGCGTAAAAATGTGATAGATTGATGCACATCTATTGAATAATAAAATATATCAGGTAGAAACAAAGTTAAAATATCACCGGTATGTGGGGCATTTTATGTTCTTCACACCTTTAAAATATGATGAAGTGTATTTTTGTAAAACTGAAACTTACGCTGCTATTGTGCCCGGACCAGTGCACCATAGCCTGGTTGTGTGCCGAGTCTCCCGACAGAGCAAAAGTAGAAGTGTCCAGGTGAGGTTCGTTCTGTCTCGGGTTTGACACTCTTGTTTCCTCCCCACTGCGCCGGTACTCGGGTCTTGCGCTCGAAACACCTTGGACAGTTTGCACAAATCTCTCTCTTGAATGCGCTTCTCCACTTATACTCCTATCCACCTTTTCGTTGTATGTTGCGCCCACACTCCTCTTTGCCTTCTTTCTTCCGGCAGAAAATGTATTTTCTAACATTATATTCGCTTCTTTGTCCTCGAAAATGTTATCATACTTTTTATCGGGTATATTGAGACCGCTGCTATAGTTTGTTTTGATGTCGATCGGTGCCTCATTTCCACTCTGTGTTTCATTCCACACTTGCTGGCCATGGTTTCGTTTCAAAGCCCCGGCTGTATTTGTTTCAAACGCGCTAAAAACTTTCGTGCTGTTGTCGATTTTCAGTGAGACTTTGATTTCCGCCGATTTTCTGGCCACACGTGCGTCCAATGGCGTTACATCCAGTCGATAAATTCTGTCGAGTTTTGTGGGAAAACTTATTTCCGCGTGAGCCACAAACTTGGGGTGAAAGGGGCAGAGCAACACGAAAGCCAAAAGAGAAAACCCCCAAAATGACCAAAGTCCCATTGTGGTCTTCCAAACTGACAGTCCACCAGTGGGGGGAAAAGACAGAGAGCGGCAGGGCTGTTCAACTTCTAAAATATTCAAGGCATCATCTTTATGAGCAAGAAGCCATTCAGGAGACCCGCTCACGTCCAAGAATTTGTCAAAGTGAGGGACCAGTTTGGGAGGCGCTGCGCATTAGACAAACGCACCGACGGTGAGTGACTGCGGGAACGGTTGGAACTCATTGTTCATGAGGACGTTTGAAGAAAGAAAACATTTATAACGCTGTAATCACCCGAAATCATTTTGAAATTATTCCACAATTTTATTGTGTTTTATTCAGTAACATCTTAGACTCTTTATGTTGCCTAAACCTATGCAATTTGTCCAAAATAGCGCTTGAATGACTCAGAACTGTTGACAGCAAAAGTAATTTGTGCTTTGCAGTACCCTGTTCATTCTGTGGCAACATTTCGCCTTTGAAATGGCAAAAAAACCCATCATTTGCTTGCATCAATCAACACCGGATTCACTTGTCAAATGTGCACGCGCGTGCGCATGAGTAAGGGTGCGTTTGGGGAAAATACAGATGGACTTTCTGATAAACATCCATGACTGATATCATTTTAAAATGCATTGCAGCAGAGATACAGAATTATCTACCTTTCTTTGTCTGTTGACACTGTAACTTTTTTTCCTAATTACGCCACAAACACTATGTGCCTCAGGCCTTCTACTGCACAACAGCCCAGGATAGAAGAAGAGCTTTGAAGTCATATAATGATATGTTTGGCACCATCTTCATGACTTGTGTTGCCACTGAGGCAAGAAGGTTGGAGTAGCTCTTTCAATCTTGGCACTTCCACAGTTTGTATTATTCCGTCATTTTTAGAGTGTACATTTGAAAACTGAGCTTCCTCCAAATCAATATGCCATTTAAAAGGTATTAGTTTCAATTAGTGGAGCTAAATGAATCCTGAAAAGGCAATTCCGACTTCCTGCTGACTGAGCTGTCTGTCAGTTCTTGAAATTGTGTGTCAATATTTAAAAAAGTACTCTTGAAATACTTTTTTATGTTATTTTGAGTGCATAAGTGCATTCACAGTTGGACAAGCAAGCCTAAAAGTACACCATACACTGTGACATCACCCTTGGCTTTGATCTCTGCATTTTGAAACCTTAACATTAGGGTTTTGGCTGGCACCATGTTTGATTTTTTAAGCCAGAAGTTACATTATATGGATGAAAGGATGGAGTGATAAGTTGTGCTATATTAGAAAGATTGGTTAGTAACCTACATTTGTACACTTGAGTGGTGAAACACGTATTGGCTAATTAGTCCTAAGTAATAGACTAATAAAAGGTGTATCTCTATGTTGGTGTTGTTTCTGCATTATCATAATAATGTTGTTCAGCACTGCAACTGACCAATCATGTTGTTGTGATGTCATAGCTTTGCTATGTGGTAAAGACATTTAAGTTTCAACCAAGTTCCATGTTGGTTTTAAATAGCATTAGCTAGTTTCAAATAGCATTAGCTAACTTCATGGCTAATGCTAACTGAACTGGTCAGTTGCACTGTTAATCCTGGACCATCGTTGTTATAGTGATGCAGGAACCACACCAACAAAGGGATATCACATTATGCCAAATAAAATGCTAGAATTTAAAATCTGAAGGAACGAGTTTATGGATGCCTTTTTTTGAAACAGGCTTTTATATATGCCTTTTATTGCTGTAAATTTGGGCACTTTAACATGGGAGTCTATGGGGAGCCAGCTTCAAACAAGCACCCAGAGAAACGGCAGTTTTCAGCACTACTATGTTGACTAAATTTTCCAGCTCCAGAGGTTGTCCCTTGGCCTACACATGCAGCACATCAGTTCTGATTCTTGAACTGAATTGAAACAAAACAGAAAGAAAGGGCCTACCAACCAACTGTCAGCCAGTAGCAAAGGAGACCGTCAGTGCTAGCTAGGCAATTAATGGTGGCATTTTTCATCAGCTACTAATGTTACATGTGATAAAATTCTTGTCTTCATTGTAGAAGAATTTAGTACTAGGTTTTTGATCAGAGGATCAAAAATATGACAGCTGTGGTAATAATCACAGTCTGATTCTCCTGTCTTCATTTTTGATAAATGAACAGTTTGCACCATTCAATTTGAAATAACACCATCTTGTTGGAATTTGTGCACTATGTTAATAAATATGCATATACACAGTGCACTACATGGAAGTGTAGTCCACAGATGTATTCAAAGGGAGACACAGTGAGACACGACATAGGCCTATGTTTACATCTGCTACCAGACAGCTGCCCAAAGAACGACAATAAAGATAAGAATTTTTCCAAGGATGACAAGCACAACACAAAAGCAGTAACCAGATACGTTTTTGTATGTTACTTAAATTTTGAGATAAAGTGGGAGCAATAATACCCCGTCAAGGTTAAAATAATCCATGAGATGCTTAAAAATGGATTCCATGCTTGCATGAACATGAAAAATGAAAAAACAAAAAAACAAAAAAAACAACTTTCCCATCTTATTCTTCATTTGACAGTGAACAAAGTACTTCAAAACAAGTAAAACCAAATCATAACGATTTTCAGATTTCATATTCAGGAATGCAGCTTTTTACTCTACTGGCACAACTCTCAGCAGCAAAATCATGCATCTGCTCAACTGTAAAACATAGTGGAATTGGGGGTTGAGGAAATTTACAGTCCTTGAAAGCTGCGCAGCAAGAACAACCCCAAAACAATTCGCTGGAAGGACTGATGTTGACATGAGTTCACTGCTGAGAACAGCACCTTCAGATCATGCACACATTCACAGACAGTGCAGTGAAAACAGCAATCAGAAGGTAAGCCGGCAGTGCCATCCACCTCAGAGGGCTCAATTCTTGGTCATCAGTTTTTGGCATGGCTGTACAAACAAATTGAGATTCATACAAGTGAGTACTCAGGGCAGCAGGTGCTACTGTTGCATCTCCACCACACGCCAGACAGCTAACTCTCTCTACAGGCCATTCCCGCCAGAACGCCTCTGCAATGAGGGGGTAATTGGACTGATCACACTCTGTTTACCCATTATGCTGCTAAAATGAAGTGGGTTGTTCCCAAACACACTGTGACAGGCCAGGGAGGGAGGAGGAGCCTCTTCTATCAATGACACATCTTTTAATCTATACTAACCTTGGGCAGGGAGCATTGTGCAAATTCGTTGTTTGCCTCATAGTGCACGTTCATGTGTGTGTCTGTGTAAGACAGAGAGGAAGAAAGAGGAAGAGGCGAGCATTTGTGCTTTTATGAAGAAGTATCAGGGGGAACGTTTTTAATGTGTCTGTGCCCTACATCCTGTGTGTGCTTTCACTATGACAAGGAATATTGCATATCTTCCTGGGTGGAGAACATCTCAAATTCTGCATAAAACTTAGCTACAGTGAAAGAGAATAGGAAAAAAGAGAGATGAGAGGACAAGACTGAAAACTGTGTACATCGGTGTAGCTCATTTAATTTTATATGCTCCCCTCCCCAGTGTAGATCATTAGCAAGATTATCAGATGTAATCATCTCATTTCTCTTGGCACATAACTCTGACAGTCCCTGCAAACAGTACCATCCTCTCTCCTGTTACAACCGAAGACAGGGAGCAAACTCTAAAGCTTTCAGGACAAAATCCCATTTGTGCATCCGCTGTCTGCATCCCAAGCTTGTTAGTTCCAACACTTCAGTGATCCCGGCGGAGCAGACGCACAGGCAGTAGCAGGAACCATAATGGCCATCACCCAGACAGCTCACACTCGCATGCAAGAGATGAACAGCAAGGTGCACTCCCCACACTGCTATACCCATGCCATTAAAAAGGGAAACTTTCTTTTATTGCAGATGCCAAAACACTTATTTTGTACCTCCTTCATCGTGTAGATGAAATAAAAGGGATTTTAAAATCACAGTGGGAGGAGTAGTTTAGGACAGTTTGCCACAGCTATAAACTGGCCCTGTCACTGAAAACTGTCCTCAGTGGTGAATCGCTGTATTACTATTATCGCTTTGACATATTTGTTCTTGAGTCTCTTTCCTGTACATGATGAACACAGGGACCAGCTTGGCAGGATATCAATACAATTTACTTGATCTCCTAAAGCTGTAGTTCGTCTGTCACGCACAGCTGTGGTGTTTTACTTTCAGCAGAAATGTGTTGGGTCAGTTATAGGTATTACTCCTTTAGCCATATGCATTTACATTGCAGTATCATTGCAGTTCATTTCCAATTAATCACAACTTAGACTGACATTAGTTTGGCTATTGTTCCTCTCTGTCTTGATGAAATTGCATCTCAGAACACTGGGATAGATGTCTGATTATTTATCAGTGAGGTTGTAAACCAGTAGCTGTTATGATTGCTACAGTACTGTCCAAATGTCCTGAGCCATCCCTTCATTTCTTTATAGTTTGTTAGGAAAATGGGACATAAGTGCAGCAATTTTTGAAACGTGCAAACACATGGAAATATAGTATTTAAGGCAAGAAGAGATTATACATTTATAAGAAACTTGAAAACCAATGTTTGGTATGACCATCTTTATTCTTCAACACAATGTGACATACATGTTTGCAACAGGCTGCATGTATAAAAATGATCAAACCTTTGCGCAGTACTGTATAAAATTTTTAAAAACAAAATCAATTGCACTACATTGTAGTCCTGAAATATAGGAAAATTGTGTAAATTCATACTTTTGGAAAACTGAAAAATATAAAATGTTCATTTAAAATATTTCACATTGGCCATATTACAACCTTTTCTCTTGTTGTAAAATATCTATTAGCAAATAAATAAATAAATGTTGAAACGATTAGGAAAGACTGCATTCTCGATTATATATTTTAAAAAATGTAAAGAACTTTGCATTTTTTAAAATATGCTTATTAATCCTTCAATCAATAAGACTAAAGGATTGTTTAAAATCTGAGCACCTGACTTCTTAGATCGTTGTAAAAAACATTGAAAAAAAATACCATGCTTTTGTTTCTTAATAGAACTAAGTTTGAATGTTGTATCAGTATTGGTGAAATTCATGCTAGAAATTAACATATTTAACTGGGAAGGCATGTGACTTTCTGCCAACCATGTGTTGGATTAACAACTTTCAAGATGTAAGAGAAAAAAAATGAATAAATTATTGAATCAGCTTAATCTCTCTCTCTGTGTGTATGAACAGAGGCTTTTGGTAATGTTTCTGAATATATTTTTTTTTTTTGCCTAATTATGTCACCACACTCTTCAAGGCCTTTATGAAATATGACCAAAAAATATAATCACATAATATAATCACAGATACAGTTCTACTTGATCGAATTAACATTTGAATTCTTATAAATCGTAGCCCATTATACTCCCCTGAACTAAACTAGTGAGTTTAGTTTGAAGTTGATAACAACTGGTATAGGGAGTGACCTCATATTACATACAATCAATGGTCACCTTATTGGGTACACCTGCTCAATCACATGGCAGCAACTCATTGCTGTCAAGCATGTAAACAATGTGGAAGAAAACAGCTGCTCAAATAACCATTCATTGCAACCATGGTATGCAGAAGGGCCTCTCGAAGGCACAACCCATCAAACCTTAAGACCACACCAGGTGTGAGCCCTGTCAGCTAAGAACAGGAAACTGAGGCAACAGTTTACATGTCTGGTCTGGGTTGGTAGGGTCAGAATCTGATGAAAATCATAAAAACATGGATCCATTCTGCCTTGTAACAACATCACTGCCAACAGTGGTGGTGTAACTGCATGGGGGCAATTTTTTGGCACACTTTGGAGCATATAGTTAAAAAAAAACAAAAAGGAAAAAAAAAAATTCATCTAAAAAGCAGCCAGGAGATTTACATCAGCTTGCAACTATGTGACGCTATCACGTCAATATGGACCAAAATCTTAGGAATGTTTCCAGCACATTGTGAAATTGATGCCATGAAGGATTAAGGCAGTTCTGAAGGCAAAAGGGTGTGAAATCCAGTATTAGTGAAGTGGGCTTAACACAGTGACGGTGGCTGTATTAGGCATAATTGCAATACAGTATGCTGAATAAATCAGATAAATCTGTGATCATTATGCTCATCCGCTACTATTAGTTTTTGTGTACTTGGCACATTAGAGTCAATGTGCAGCTCATTTCATTTTCATATGTAATCTTCATCTGGACTCAAATTTTATTCTATGCTCTCAAGCTTTAGGTCATCTTTATGTAGGCAAATAAACTGCTTATGAAATCAGACCATATTTGTGTGCGTGTGTGTGCGTGTGTGTGTGTGTGTGTGTGTGTGTGTGTGTGTGTGTGTGTGTGTGTGTATATATATATGTGTGTGTATATATATATATATATATATATATATATATATATA
>VVHJ01010201.1:42203-52213 GCA_015107715.1 Tylochromis polylepis | reverse complement strand
ATTGTTCTTTTACCTTTTTTCTTGTCTTTTTTTTGTGTTTTTTGCTTGTTTTATTGTTCTTTTTTTGGGGGTGGTGGGGTGTTATGTTTTGTTGCGGAGGTGATATCTGTGGTATCTTTGTGCTTAAATTGTCACTCTAATATGTAAATTGGCAGTCGTCTTTTTCATTAATTCAATTCAATTCAATTCAATTTTATTTATATAGCGCCAAATCACAACAATAGTCGCCTCAAGGCGCTTAATATTTGTACAGTAGATCGTACAATAATAGATACAGAGAAAACCCAACAATCATATGACCCCCTATGAGCAAGCACATTGGCGACAGTGGGAAGGAAAAACTCCCTTTTAACAGGAAGAAACCTCCGGCAGAACCAGGCTCAGGGAGGGGCGGCCATCTGCTGCGACCGGTTGGGGTGAGAGAAGGAAAACAGGATAAAGACATGCTGTGGAAGAGAGACAGAGATTAATAACAGATATGATTCAATGCAGAGACGTCTATGAACACATAGTGAGTGAGAAAGGTGACTGGAAAAGAAAAACTCAATGCATCATGGGAATCCCCCGGCAGCCTACGTCTATTGCAGCAAATGTTGCAAATATGAACCCGTTACTGCTTCTGTGGCTTGTGAAAACGTACACATAGTTACCTTGAGGTCCAACAATTAGCCCTAGATGGTACTCTGAAATAGACTATACCCACAGGAACAAAAATGTACTTGTATTCTACCCCTATTTCTGAGACTGTACTTGTTAACTGCATTACAATATGCTTTTAAAACAGTCTGTAGCACACTGTCCAGTGTAACCATATCATTTACACAACTGAGTTTCTTTTAATGGACTGCTCTGAATTCTGAATTAATGAATGCAAATCCTTGGCTGTGTAGCTGGATTTAAGCTTAGTTATTCTTCTCCATTGATGTGTCACTTTTTTTAATGGTACTTGATTTGTTGCAGTAGCTAGTCCTGAGAGCTGATCTGTCAAAAAAGCATAAACTTATCAATGAATGTTGGTAATATCAAACACAAGGACAAACTAGATTTTGTTTACTCTTTGTGCTATTGATGCAAAAAAATCTGACATCTGACATGAAGGTTAAATACACAAATTCACTCATGACCTCCAAATGGAAAGCAAATGTGTGATCTTATTACAACACATAAAAGCACAATAGCTAACCTTTATATTACATCATCTCCCAAGGTGAAAATGATTGTCAGCATAATCATGAGCTGCTCTGACAAAATGTAAAAAGAATGCAGGAATTAGTTATAGCAGTGCTCCAAGTAAGCACTCATTGTTCAGGTTAATGGCTCGGTGGTATAGCAGTCTACCGCTGGCCTCTAAGGAGCAGGTGTTAGTTGTAAAATTGAACTGTTAAGCTCACCTCCTGCTGTTTACTAGCCCAGCAGGCCAGGCTGGGTGTGAGTCTTGTGCTAATTGAACATCGGTACTCGGCCCTACAACAGGTAATCTCTACCAGGTGCCGTCATCCATGTGTAGTTGTGCATAGAATAAACAGTCCTGCCATACAACCATCCACACCATTAACATATTATTGAAGAGACATTACACCATTACGCGCACACACACACACACACACACACACACACACACACACACACACACACACACACACACAAACACAGTGCCTGTCTGCATGTCAGATGATCATGTGCTAGCATCCCAGGCTGACTGACAGCATCTCTGTGGCCCCTCCAGTGTGGTGACAGATGACAACTTCAGGAACAAGTTTACTGCCACCCTGCCATTGTCTCTGTCTCACCTTCCCCTGGGCTTGCTACAGGTCAGAAAAACAAATAGAATAGAATAGAATAGAATACCAAATGTTCTTCAGATGGAGTTTGGCAATTGACATGAAAGTGTAGATGCACTTCAGGCACTTCTGAGATTAAGTGTTTATTCTTGTCCGAGGAAGCAACAGAGAGCACAACTACGAGCCCACTGGGTCCATTAGTAACTGATCTGTTGCTTTCATATTACATGAGCTTCCTCATCAGATGAAGTTTGCACAGTAGACTTGAATGAGATTAGAGCTCGGCAATTATTTGATCTTATTCATCAGCACAACTGTAATCATATTGTTGCACAAATATGTATTATTTGAATAAATGGTTTAAAGAAAGTTAATTCAATTTAAAAAGTAGTGATTGCAGACCAGGCTTCAGCAGATTGGTCAATTTAAGACGCTTAAGAAAATCTCATTTCTTTTGCACAATGTGGATATTTTTCATCTCCTGGTATGCAATGGCAGGTAAGGTAATGACTGAGGTTTGCCCTAAAAATATCTGTTTGTTAAAATATGTAACCAACAAGCATGTGCACGGCTTAGATAAGTGCAAAATCCTTAAGTGACGAGCTTGTACTAAATTTGTTAGTGTGTTTTTTTGCTTGTTCTTGTGGCACCAGTTTTGGCAAAGAGCACAGTGTTTAGGTTAGCTGACATCATAAAGTTGTCATAGCACATTTCCTCAAGGTTTCCTCGGTTTAAATGCGGGGAGATATGTCAGTCCCCACAATTACAACCTCTAGCCTTCTTTCTTCATAAATGTTTCATGGACCTGTTATGTCATGCTCCTATAGTTCCCTACGGTCTCTTACACGGCATCCTGAGTGATGGCGGTGATGAATTCATCGCGTTAGAATGTCGTTTTTAGCTAAAATGCTGCAAAAGAACAAGGAAAAGCAGGACAAAATAAAAAAACAGGAAAACATAGTGTAGTGCACATTTAAAGTAGTGCTGAGAAAGGCTAAAAGATATCTCAGAAAGTGGAAAGTTATGAGTGAGAGATAAGATCGGGTGAAAAATGTTAAAAGAACAGCTGAGGAAGGAAGGAAGGAAGGAAGGAAGGAAGGAAGAGAGATGGAGATGCATGAACAGCGAAGTGCTGTGGCCCCTTGCCTGTGATGCTTGCAGACTTTTGTGTTACCTCACCCGGAGCTGCCAGCCAGTGTGTCTGCTGCCCTGTACTGGAATGACAGCAGACATCAACCTCAGTCACGCACACACACGCACACACACACACACAATTACTCTTTTATTGTTGTGGCAGAGGCCCTAATGGAGCTTCCCATTTGAGTCCAGATAGGCACACACACATACATAGTCTCTGCTTCATAAGTACACACACTCATACAAACACACGCAGATTGACAGCTAGTCCCTAGGCCACTGCTGCCACGCATGATTGATGGCAATGTTCCGTGGAGAATGCATGAGGCAGGGCGGCAGTGATTCAGGAACGGGGAGCAGCACAGTTTAGGTACGGAAACACTTCATTGAGTTGTGAAGGAACGGAACAGAACGTACAGGAGGAGCGGGATGTAAGATGGCTGTCAGTCAAGCAGACAGACAGAAAGGGAGAAAGACAGAATGATGGAGAGAAGTACAGCCCGATGTCTTTTAATTAAAGTGAAAAAGAAAAAATCCACAGGAAGGGACAACTTTAGTTCACAGGAAACAATATAAACACCCACTCCTTTCAACAACAACCCACACACTCACACTTTATTCTCCACTCACATCTACCCAACAACCCCCCCCCCAAGAAAACAACAACAACAACAACAACAACAAAACAAAGAACAAATTCAAATAGACAACATTTATTAAAACAACGCAGAAAGTAAAGCTCATTTTTTGCACAGTCCATTTTTAACTTAATGAGTTGTTTCACTTGTGGCAGTTATGTTTATCACGGAAGTTTACTGTCTAATACAAATCAGTGGAAAATTAATGTGAAATTAAAATCAATAAGAGGTCAACACATGTTTCTGAGTATGCCAAAATTTGGAGACACACACACACACGTGTGACTTATGTCAAACTTGCACTCCTTTCTTCAGTGAAACACCTGCAACCCTTCAGTGTCAATGACCACCGTGTAATGCGTATTATGACCTAAGGCAAACCAATGAGAAACACAAGTCTCCTGAAAATTGTGAAATCAATCATTTCAACATGAAGGCAGTTTTTAAGCTCATTATTATTATTATTGTTATTATTATTATTATTATTATTATTATTATTATTATTTATTCTTTAAACTGAAACTTTTTAAAGAACCTCATTTACCAGAAATCAAAAACACTAAATGTTTTAAGGCAAGTGCAGCCAGGTTCAGTCTTCTTTAAACAGGTTTTTGGTTATCACTGCTTTGTGTGTTAAAAAAAATAAGTCCACAAGCTGACTCAGAAGAGAAAGATTAGAAAATACATATTTGTGTTGTGAAAGTAGCATAACGTGAAATTGAAGAATTCATATTTGAATTGCCTTGTGATCTGTGCTGTGTGTGTGTATGTTTGTGTTTGCGTGTTTGCCTCTCACAAACTTCAGGATTTCAATAGCAGGATGAAGCCACAACACATTTTTAGAATCCTCTATTGATTTTGGTTTAGTAACTAAGTTGTAGCTGAATCTAAAAATACCAGGTACAAAAGTGCAATATTATTACATTATTACAGTATAGTTTGGAAACAAGGCAACTCACATAATGTGGAATACGTAAACTTAGTAAACAGATGTCTGTAATTACAATTTTCTAAAAAATGCTCTTGTGTATATTTTAAGTATATAAATATGCTCAGCTGTATAGTAAATGTACGGCAGATGAGACTAATCTGTGCTTTTGTAAAAAGCAAGTAACAATTAAGCTTTAGAGACTAGTCTCCTCCAGTGTATGGTATTTAACTGTAAATCAAATTTAAAAATTGCTTGTTTCTTTATATTGTTTTTTAATCCTACAAGACTGATCTGTACCATGTGTGGCTAAAAGCAAAGAGAGTGAGACAGACTGGTACAGCCTCTGCTTCCATGATGGCACCGACACTTCACCAACATATTGTATGCTTCCCATCATCTCATCCATTCATTCTTTATTTCTCTCCCCTAAACAGGGTCAATGTAAATAATTGAACCTCTTTACAATTAAATATTGACAGTAGAAGAATGTGCCGTATGCATTTAAGTGGCCTTCATACCTCTTGTGATGTCATGGTGCTACGAATCATGCAGGCCACTGAAAGAATATTTTTCTCTGCCAGGTTAAGCAGCAAGAACCATTACTTTCCCCATAGGAAACACCGATGCAGGGAAAAACTAATCAGTGGTCATGCTTTGAGCTGGAGATTTGCAGTTTATGCACTGAAACTTTTTCACAAACCCAACAGTTTGTTCTGTTATAAGTGTTGTTGGCTGAATTGTTTAGAAACATGTCCTGCAACTGATGGTAATGAATAGCACTCAACAGTAAGAAATGACCCCACAAAGACCTGGCGCATGACCACACTGACAAGGATGAAACACTAACAATGGGAAGTCATCAGAAACATGAGCTACTCCCTGTCAAAGCTATTTGGCGCCGTGTAAACAAATCCCTGCAATGTGTTTGTGTCTGTTCCTACATTATTTATGCTTATTTGATTGCTCAAATCATTTGGCGCTAATGCGGATGGTTCTTTTAACACTGTAGATCTTACGTTTTTTATCCCAAGGATGAACCTTGAAGGCTTGTCCTAGCATCCAGGGCTCATAAAAGTGCCTGTAATCTAATACGGTTGGGATCCACAAATGTGCACAGCAGATATTTTTGCTTTTGGCTTTTCATTTAAGAACTCAGGCTTTGTGTGTTTTTGTGACTTTAACCAGAGTCTCCTCTCTCCTGTTAGACTTTCGTCCACCTCCCATAATCCCCCCTAACCGAGGAGGGGGTCCAATTGGTGGGGGAGGTTCCTCTTCATCTACCAGCCGCGCCGCCACCACCACACGGTCTCCCCCCTACTACACCACCCCAAGGCCTCTACTGACAACTTCCCCTGGCCAGCGTTATCGAACAACTACCACTGTACGCCAGCCCATTCTGGTTCCTCCTGGAGGTTCATCATCTGATAGCAATCAGATTCCTGACACCAATCAGAAAGTTGGGGGTCGATCCCCTCCAGTGCAAGTCCCTCCAGCACCCCCGCAGCCCCCAATCCTCCCTCCTCAAGACTTCTGTAATCCAGTAGTGACAGCCGACATATCGTGGCCTCGAACACAGCAGGGCCAGATGGCCAAGCAGCCATGCCCTGTAGGGACACTGGGTAAGGAGGCTAGATAGTATATATATGTGGCATAAACAGTTATACATGTTAACAGTGTGTGTGAATAATCTATATATATTACTTTTTTGGGGGTGTTTTCTCCTACCAAGTAATTATTGGAAAAATGATATAACACATATACAACACATATACAACACTTCGTCAGGACAAATATTCATGTTTGAGTCAGTTAATACACACATCAGTAATGATCCACCAATTACACACACAGACAGGCAAACACAAAATGCTTAGCGAACCCTAGGCAGCTCAAGAGTCTTCCTGTCTCCTGGTGAATGTCAGTGCTGTCATATTATCTTCCCTTTGTTTACCTTGGAGGCGTGGCCACATACGTGTGCGTAGCCCATTTGGGCCACTGGGATACCCAAGGCCCTGACCTCAGCAATTGCACGTCACCCTGGGTCAACCACATCATGCAGAAAGTAAGTCTGAAAGCTACCCCCAGACCTCTTGGCTCCTATCAAGCCCGAGTTTAAGCTTAGCGCATGATGAACATAGTTCTGGAGCAATTTTTCTCATGCATGAAGGGGCACTGGTCACAGGGAAGGATTTAGGCCATGTATCCATCCTCATTTGTTAACCCTAACTCGTGTTAGAGATTTGAGGGATATGCCATAGCTGTAGGAAAGAGGAAATGTTTAATAGCATCTCTAATTCACAGTGGGCTCTCATCTTAAAAGGGTAGCAGACCTCACGATAAGCTTATTTACATACAGTGCATCACTTTTTTATGGAAAATGCATTTGGTACTTACATATACTTTTGTTGTGCTGCCCCATTTGTCCTTACTTTAACACTTGGAAATCATTGCTTTAAAGATTAAGAACAGCTCACAAAAGTTTTAAGGTTTTTAAGGCTATTTTTTATGATAAAACAGAGAAAATCTGAGGCGCTACAATAGGAGTTCTGTCTAGAACATAATGCTTAGCTAGTATATTAAAAATGTATTAGTTTTTCTATTCCTTGTGTCTTTTTAACCTCCACTCTTTCGAATATACGTCTCTTACCTGCCGATCCTTCCTCTTCCCTCCTGTTATCTCTCCATCCGTTGTTGCCTTTTCCTGTATCTTACTACTGTACTCGTAATGCACTCACAAACTTTTTCTACTTTCTCAAACTTTCCCTTCACTTCTCACCTTTTTGTTTTATTTGTTTTTTTTTCTTTACTGCCATCCATCTCTTCTTGCACATTGTGACTTTCCCATACCCTGTCATCCACTCTGACACGCAGCTTCGGTCGGGCGAGACGGCAGCAATTGTAGCCAGGGAACTGGCAGAGCAGACCAAAGGACTTCTGCATCCTGGCGATGTGCCATCCACAGTGCGGGCCATGGTCCAACTAGTCGAACTGCTGGACGTCCAACTCAGAAATCTCACCCCTGGGGGCAAGGACAGTGCTGCCCGGAGCCTCACCAAGGTACTGTTTCGAGAAATAAGAGGTAAATGTAGGGCGAGTGAGTGAGTAAAATCGACGTTTTCTTGCAAGCATTAGGATAGAAGGGTTTTGCCATTTAAATGCAAGTAAATTAAGAGAAAGAGAATTCAGAGAGAGAGAGAGAGAGAAAGGGGAACAGATAGAGGGACTCTTTGATGTTAACAGTAAGATGAAAAGCAGCAGTTGTTGGTATTTTTGCCTTACGCTCATTCTCAGGGGTTAGGAAAGTCTCTCTGTGCAGAGTTTGATGAAGAGCCATACATAAAGCTGTAGATTTCAAGATGATAAATAGCTGCTTTTAGACAGTATTTTATCTTCTTCTGTGTGTGGCTCTTTGTAACAAGTTTTGCTCGACATTATGGCTGATAGATAACTGCTTTTAGTCTTTGGCATAGTTCCTGAACTCTTTTCAGAGCAGCACCCAAATTTAATAAAAGTCCGTCTCAGGCCATGAGGAGTTATTCTCATTAAAACATACGGACATGTTTTACACCATAGCTCGTTGTTCTAATGAACTTCAGTCTTTGAGCTACAACTCTGAAGACGTTGTTGACAATTAGGCTTGAGCGCTCACTTTGGGATTACGTTAATGGAAACTCGATTCCAAGTATGCAAAGGATCTGTTTTGTTATGGCCGTAGATAAATTTAGTTCTGCGCCATGCAGGCATGTAGGCATTCAATTAAAGTGTGTTAAATCATGGGGGAATGGTTGACTGGCTGGCTTGGCTGGCTAATTGACTGACTGAGTGGATGCTGGACTTTCTTGATTGTCTCTGCTGAGGTCAACAGTGATAGGCGGGGTTTAGCCACCAGACTGACAGCTGCTGCCACCGCTTTGGCAGCCACTGCCTTTTTTATTTAGCTTTAGCATCCGAGTCCCTCTGTCGGCGTTGTCTTCCCTTTTTCCCCATTTACCTCTTATTGTCTCACTATCACACACTTTAAATCTCTTCTCCTTCCTCTAAGTAATTCATTAACACGTGGGAAGTCAATACATACTGGAGCACGTGTAAGTGGAATCAATTAATCTGTGTTTTGCTGTTGACCAAATGGTCTGTTAACTGTTAGATATGTAGAGAGGAAAAAAGCCCTCCACTGAAAAGGAAACGTGTTCCTCCTGCTTTCAATAATGGGCCAATTACATATAAATCTAACTGAGTAATACGCTAGCATATTATGCAAATTTTTGTTTGGAAATCAAATATGACCAATGACGCACGAGTGGCACAGTAATTAATGCCATCAATTCACTTGACAGTAGATGCACAGAATGAGTGGGGGGGGAGAAATGGAGGAACAGAGGAAATTATTAAGACAATCTGGAAGAAAAGGGGAGAAGAAGAATAGAGGGAAAAAAGCATGAAAGACAATTAGAGTATAAGGAATGACAAAAGGAGGCGAATAAGGAGAATGACAATATATTTTACTCATCAAAGTCTTTTTCGTGCAGTGGTAATGAAGTGGGTGTAACTGTCTTTGTGTGTCTGCGCGTGTGTATGATTGAGAGGTGTTATATCGCTAACAGTTGAATTGTTTGAATTTGCAGCTTCAGAAGAGAGAAAGGTCCTGCAGGTTTTTCGCACAGGTATTTCCGTTTCCTGGTATGGTTGATTACTTTGCCACACCACAGTCCCACGTGTTTTTCTTTTCTTTTTCCTTTTTTTTAACACTCAGCATGTAATCTACCAAGCAAGCTTTTGTGTTTGCGTGTGTACGTGTGATCACACATTACCATGCTCTACGTAGAATTCTAATTCTATTCTGCAGCATTTGTCTTATGATTTGCAACCCAACCCTTTGAAGAGGGCGGTTATTTTAACAGGGGAGACTACCCACTTGTGTCTCCCAGTAAAGTTTTAGTCTCCTCAAAGGGTTTGCTGACATTCTTTTGTTTTCAGCTTTAATTTTTTTTCTTGCAGTCAGAATCAATAGTACTGATAAGAGGCCATGATCAATATCAATAATAGCTCATCTATTTTACAGTTCTGTCTACAGAATTGTAAACAGGCCTGCCTGAAACCAAACGACTCGCTATCCATCTCCATTCAATGAAATGCCCTCTGTGTTGGTGTATCAGAAAGAAAGAACTGAGTATGATGGATATACTGTTGCATATTTGTTGATCACGGCCTCACTGCCTTAGAAATAATAGAGGCTTTATGTTTGTGGCTCACTATTCATTTATGTTTCATCCTTGCTGGTCTGCTTGTATTGATGTTTGTACATGTTGACGCCATGGGCTGACACTGCTAACAAAACAATCTATCATTTCTGGTCAGCTAAAATCACTACTCAGAACATCAGAACATCAAAAGGACCCCACCTTCCTCATCAATGAGCTGTAGACTAGATAGACTGCAGTCTCTCGTCTTTTCTGTCGGCACCCCTGACACACACACACACACACACACACACACACACACACACACACACACACACACCGGCGA
>VVHJ01010201.1:24739-38275 GCA_015107715.1 Tylochromis polylepis | reverse complement strand
CCTAATCCTAATCCCTAAACCTGATCAGCTACAAGATGTTTCACATTCCCTGTCTTCTTTTGCCCTTGTCCATTTTTTTGAAACTAGCTGTTGGCATTCAAAATTAGTATTTATTTTTTTAAAAAGAACATCATAAAATGGTTTTCAGTGCCAACATTTAACATGCTCTCTTTTTGTTACTTTAAATTAAACACAGAGTTTAAGTGATCTGCAAATTATTACACTCTGTTTTTATTTGCGTTTTACACGGCGAACCAACTTTTCTTTTTTGGAAACTGGTTTGTATGTTTTGCGTGTGTGCTGCATATCCTCTCTTGCTTATTCTGGTTGTTTGCCGAAGCAGTGGATTAATTAGTTTTTGTTTACATGTAGCCCTCCCAAACTCATTCAATATGCATACCAGCTAATTAACTGCTAGTGCTAAAAGAGGACATAATATTATCATATTAGTTTGTTGGCTAAGCACCAGTTTTTCTTGTGTGAGATATACTGTAACTACACGTGGATAAAGAAACAACAGGTAGGATTAGTTCTAATTCAAAAAGGCAAGTGTTTTGTAGCACATGCCATCAACACTCACATGAGTCATCATCTACACTGTTCCTTTAGGCTTTACCTATCCACTGCGCACACGAAACACATCGTTTGCTGCTTCTGTCTCCTCTCTTCCTTCCTGCTCCCTCACTCCTCCTTAACCCTGAGTGAAAGGGACAAAAAGGAAGTCAAACGCTGGATCTGTGAATGCCAATAAACTGATGTCTTTCACTCTTCCTCCCTGCCCTTGCAATTCCCCACTGAAGTCCCCCTTAGCTTGTATAATCGCACCTGTGTTACTTTTCCCACTTTGCCATCCACGCTTCTCAAGAGAGAGAAGCATTGAAAGAGTGAAGGCAGAGCAAGGGATTGGAGTTTCTTTGCAGAAAGGCTGGGGTACAGAGCGAGCGAAAGAGAAAATAAAGAGACAGACCGGAGTGTGAGGTGTGTGTGTTTGATAGTACCCGTAGTCGCTTTTCCGCCTCTCTTGTTCCCAGTGGAGGCCTGTCACCATGGACTCACTGGACTGTTTTATCACTCTCACATGGCACTCCCCTTCCTGTCCACCTCTGCTCCAGCTCTCTTTTCTCTTTTGTTTCTTTATCTCTCCCAGAGTCTTCTAAGATGTGTGTGTCTGTGTGTGTGTGTGTGTCTGCACTGTATGTGTGGCGTTCATGTCTGAAAATAAGAAGGTGAACTCTTAAAAGCATAACAAAAAAAATATGAGCCGGAGACAAAATAAGCATTGTTTTATGGGGAACATTTCATGTGAGCCAACACTTTTCTGTTTAATTTGGTAATATTTTTGGATTCAAACCCGCTCTGCACGGCTGGAAATGACCCAGCAGGCATTATCTGATAAAACTCTAATTTCTTCTCAGACCCTCAAGCACAAGTTTTCAAACTTGAAGATAAGACTTTGGCTAAAAAAAGAAAATACAGAAAGGGAGAAAGAAACTGAACCAGGTTTTGAGGGTGTCGACACATGGTGATTGCAATCAGCTAATTAGCTTAGCTTGATTTTCATAACATCTGTGATGGCTTTTCTATCACAGCATCCTCATACAAAGAGGAGAAAAGGGTGTAATAAACATTAAAAAGTGTAGAGTTCAACTTTGAAGATGTAATTTAGATTTAATAACTGTTTTTTGTCTTTGTTGTGTCTGCATGGGAATGCCACATTTGCATTGCTAACATTTTTTTGGTCTTGATTATCATGATTTATTAACATGATAAATGAAAATCAACTGCATTCTCGCTGATGCATTTAGCTGACTGCTGTCTTCAGTAGTTGGTGTGTAGCAGTGTTATTTGTACTATGAGTGGATTTGCATTCCTTTAATAAATAAGTGGTAAATATATGAGTTTCCTCTTTGTGACCTCTGTGTCTCTACTGCTGCCCCAGGCCATGGTGGAGACCGTGAATAATTTGTTGCATCCACGAGCTGAGAAAGCGTGGCGAGAACTGCCCACCAGTGAGCAGCTTCACTCGGCTACCCTGCTCCTCGACACCGTGGAGACCGGGGCTTTTATGCTGGCTGACAACCTCCTGAAGACTGATACTGTGCAGGAGACTACTGACTACATCCGTGAGTACATTGTTAGGATCCTTCCTGTCCTCCAAACTCAGCTGGACCTTGTGAGTGCTGACGATTGAGATGGCCTTTAGTGCAGCCTCCAACTCTTACAGTGGATCATAAGAGTTGAGGGAGCCAGTCAAGTCTTGGGTGTTGGTGTTTGGACAAGGTCAAAGCAGGTTTTGACTGGAACAAAAGCATTTGTTTCATCATCTTTATCTAAATACAAAGTAATAGAAGAAATAACTTTTTTTAGAAAGAAATTTCACAGTTTTTCTTTCTTTTTTGTTTTTTCCTCTTACAGAACTTATAATAACATGAAAGAGCTCAGTCTGCTGAAGATCTAAGAACATGATGTAATATTATAGTAAGAGGCAACATTGACAGCAGGCATTATCAAACCCAGTGTCTGAGATCTATGTTTCATAATACAAATGAGAGGCAAGGCTTAGTATCTAGCTTCATATTATGTCAAAAGATGTCATCTTCCTTCATTTAATGGATGTATACTGTTCAGCCACAACATAAAAACCACATCCTTGTTTGCTCTTATACTGCCAAAACAGTTCTGCCCTTTCAGGGCATGGATACAGCACCTCTGGGATATTGATTGGTATCATCTGGGATGTTCGCAGCAGATCCATTGGGTCCTGTGGATTGCTGTGATGCTCAGTTGCATTGTGATTTGGGAAGTTTGACAATGACTCGAGCTCCATGTCACATCATCAAGCTGTTGCTGAGCAGTTTTTGTGGTTTGTTGTGTTTCATTGTCCTACTGTGTATCATGGAGTATCATGGCCATTGCAGAACATTTCCTTTGCAACAGTAGTTGTACATATGAAAATAAGATCAATATAATTACGAGGGCCCAAGGTTCTTAGAGCAAAAATGCCTTGCTAATACCAGAGGAGAATAGCCAGAGTAGTATTTTAACAAGGTGACAGATTATTCACTTCACCTGTCTGTTTCCAGCCAGGTTTTGATGTTGTGGCTGACTGATGTTAACAAAAATGGTGTTATTTCTTAGAGGTTTGAGACAAAAGATTACATGAATACTTGCACAAGTGAATGTTGATGTGAATGAATACAGTCATAGGAAAAAAATATTAGTCTAATAACATAAAGTTTCTATTTCATAAATGTCCTATCACAGAAAACAAACAAAACACCATATAATAAAAAACCATGGCAGGCTTTACAGTCAATAAATGTGCTAAACATAAACATAACACATAGTACATGCAGCAGTGATTTCTGAAGTACTGCTTTCTGCAACTATTGTTGTGATTTGGCGCTATATAAATAAAATTGAATTGAATTGAATTGAATTGCAATGATACAAAGGGGAAAACAACAGTGCAGCAATGTGCGCTAACGAGTGTTGCACTGTTTAGCTAGGGTTGCCAAAACAATTCTGTGTATCTTGAGACGTATTTTAATGTCCAGACCTCTAAGAAATTCAGACTCAGACAATCTTTTGTCAGTACTCACTGGTTTAGTCTGCCATATTGTGTGTGCATGCATTTACTGAAAGCATATATGCTCCATAAAATCTGTCAAAGGATTTTTTTTCTGTGTAGCTCAAAAATCAAACTGATCTGAACACAAACAAACCGTCTTTTAAAAAACAAATTTGCAATGAATTACATAGTAGCCATTATGTTGAAAAATTAAAACAGTGCTGAAACAACACTGAATTTTGTATCAGAATTTTGGGACACTTGAGTGTTGAGGACTCCTCGAAGACTCAAAATGGTATCACTATTATATGACTATGTGACTGGACTAAGCATAACAACCTGTTACACTGATCCCACTGTTATAGTGCTTAATCCTCTTAATACTGTAAGTAGACTGTGTACAGATATTATTAATTCAAGCAAAGCAATTACAATTCTGTGCACAAAAGGGCACTACAGTCTTATACCTGTTGGACTGCTAAAGCTCCTAGTATACATAGGAGATATGATTTCCTTTGCAAGAGATAAAATATATTTCTGAATGTCTAAATATTTTGATACAGAGCAACATGTACAACAGAATACATACAGCTTTGCATGCTAGCTTTAGGTCATGGTGAAGACATCAAGGTTGTTCTGCGAGCGCACTGAAAATCTCATCGAAAAATACTGCCTTCAGTGCAGAGATGAATTGGTTTCCATGTATCTTTCTTTGCTGAACTTGCAGGCAGAATTGACGAAAACAGAACACAGATAGTTATTGTAGCATTGTGGCCATCACTTTCCCCCTTTCTCTTCTCCTTTTCTGTCATATTTTTTTCACTTATCTCATTATTGAACCTTGGAATAAGCGCGTTTTAATGGACAGTAAAAATTTTATTTGATTTTCATTTCTTTACATGGAATATATACTTGGAGGCATCGTTTCATCTTTGCTCAGATCAGCGGGTTGCAATCTGTTATGTTTCCCTTGGTTATCCTCTTGTTTACACTCCCCCAGCCCCCGCACCCCCACCCAGTTTCATTTTTTTAAACATTTCCTCCACACCATTCCCCCATTACCAACATTCACTGAGCTTGTATGTTACTCAGTTAGAGATGAAAAGCCATGGAGGAGGAAGAAATAAAGATGATAACGAAATAAGAAGGAAGACTGGATGAGCGCATGCTTGAGGGCGGCGGCGGTGGTGGAATGTCAAGTGATGCTCTGAGGGGTCTTTTTGCTCACTTTCACATCAGTAGGCAATGAAATTACAGCTATTTCAGTCACAGATAATGGTGATAAAATTACTGCATTTCCAATCAAAGACCGTTAAGATTCCTCAAAGTCACTCCTTACAACAGGACTTTATGTTCTCACTTAAGTTTAAGTACAACAGTCCATTTCGACAACTGACATCCTACACAGTTTCACCTTCCATAATTTCAGACTTGCATCTCCTCCAGTGTTTCTTTTCCCTCCTGATCACACTAAATAAATGTGATTACGTAAACAGTCGTGGAGATGTAGGCTACTGCCTCTCTGAGGAACTTAAAAAAAGGAAGTGATCTTTTTCCTGTGAAATTTTGTCTCCACATTCTTCTGCTTTTTTGTGTTGTTAATCTTCCCTCGCAGCTAATCCAGTGGGCAGATCCACCATGATTATCTCTCCCCTTTATTCATAACCAGCCTGTCATTTCTCTCGTTCTCTCCCTTCATCCTCACTGCTCTCTCCTCTCTCTGAGTCTTTTCTCCTCCACTCTCTCCCGTGCACTTTTTAAGCTCCCTCCTCCTTTTTTTTTCTTTTCGCAAGTCTTTGAGATGAGAGTGAGTGACAAGAATAAATTATTTGATGCATTTTAAAGGAGCCACAGCAGCTACTGTAAGTGATATTATTGTGTTAGATTGTGTGTGTGACTATGAGCCACAGTATTAAGCAGATGAATAAATAGTGTTATTATTAGAACCAAAACAGTGATTTGAAAGGATAACGCAGCGGTAACAGCGTGCGTGTGTGATAACGATAATGAACAAGTGTGTTTCTTAGGAGGAGGATTGTCTTGACAAGGATGCTTTAATTAGATTAGACTCAGCGTGTTTTGATACCCCGCTGATGTGTGTGGGTGTGGATGCGTGTGTACATGTGTATGCATGTGTGTGGGTGGGTCGATATAGCTCATGTGGAAGTGGGCGGGGGGGTCTCAGCCAGCGTTTCTCTTTTTTTATGCCATTATGCATACCCACGTCTATGCTTATGTCCATCTTCCTCACTCATCCATCCTCACTTCAATACGTTAGTATCTCTTGCCTGTAAAGCCTTATCTATCGTATGCCTGAGAGAGAACATAGTCTTCTTTCTGTCTCTACTCCACTCCTCTCCTTTAAGTGTATCTGCTTATCTCATCCATTCGGCTCCTCTGATTACCCTCTCTCTCAGTCCTTTTTTTTTTTTTACCTCTCCAAACCACTCCTCCATGACCTCTTCGTCTGTCTCTCTTTTCCACCTTTTATCCCACTCTGCCTCCCATTTTTACCTTCATCTCCATCAGAGATGTCCTTGTGCTGTTTATTTGATCAGGGAGGTAGTTTTTTTATTTTACAATGAAAGCACCAGTCTAACTCACCAACTTGCTCAGAAACACAAGATAGCAAACACACCAAAGGAATAATTAGTTCTTAATTAGAAACTTTATCTAATACATTACACAACTGTAATCAGGAATGTGCTAATGAACCTGGATGGTGAAATAATTCCTACAATACAGAGGAGGCTGGATAATCTACCTCAAAGTGCTGGAGCAGTTGCCTGGAGACATTGTTACCTTTTTTAGCAGGAAAAAAATTTACATTATTTCACTTTGATATCTGTCAGCTTTTTCATTTTCTTTGTTTAGGAGAAGCTTGAAACTGTTTCGGGACTCATGCCAGTGCTGTGCTGTGAAGCACTTAGTGAGAAAACATGGTTATTACAAGAGTCTGCAAAACAAATCTGATGTAATGCGCAATGCTATAACTTACCATTAGGGCGTGCGTGTTTTGTGTGCATGTGTGTTTGTGTGTACATATTTCAGTGCTGGAAGTAGCCAGGCTGAGCACGGATGGGAACCTCGCAGACCTGACATTCCCTCAGTCGGAACAACATGGAAACTCCATCCAGCTGTCAGCCAGCACTCTCAAACAGCATGGCAGAAATGGTAGAAGAGAAACCTCATGTTTTCCTCCTTGCACTTACTCTCACTGTGATCTCTCTCTCTGTGCCGCTCAATCTTCTTTTCTCACCCACGTGAAGTGTCAAATTTCTGTCATCATTGCTTTAGAATAATTATCGAGTGTGTTATTCGTGTCCCTTTCGTACAGGTGAGATCAGGATGGTGTTTGTCATGTACAAGAACTTGGGCTCCTACCTGTCCACGGAGAACGCCAGCGTTAGACTGAGCAGCGATGCCATCTATCCTAATTACTCTGTTATCGTCAACTCCCCGGTCATCACCGCGTCCATTAACAAGGAGAGCAATAAGGTTTACCTGTCAGAGCCTGTGGTCTTCATTGTCAAACATCTACAGGTGAGTAAAAAAAAAAATCTCACAAAAGACCAAAAGCAGCTAGAAATTGAACGTGTGAAGGTATTGTCTTTGTAGCCAGAAGTTTAACTTGTTAATTCCTCTGTTCCATAGAAATCCATTGTTGTGCCAAAAAGTGTTGCTTTATAGGAATCAATATGAGAAATGTAGTTTACACTATCAAAGTTTCACATGTATAGTGTTCTAGTGCTGTAAATTCTCACTATGAGTCCACAGCTGGAAACACTTACCAGAAAATTGACTACTTACTCCTATTTGAGTAATGTTTGCTTCAACCTACAGGCCTTAGCAATTAAAAAAAAAAGAAAAGATTTATTTCCAGTCAATTCCATTTTATTCATGTAATGCCAAATCATATCATACGTCATTATAGGTCATTTTAAGGTCGAGACTGACAATATTTGCAGAGAAACTCTGCAGTTCTCCAATATGGGAGAAAAAAAGAAATATTTTTAGCAGGAAGAAACCTGCGACAGACCCAGACTTAGGGTGGGCGGCTGTCTGCCTTTACCAGTTGGGGTAAGAGGAAAGTGAAGAGTGAAAAGATGAGCAATGAGGAACAACAACCACTCAGCAAGTAGGTGAGGTCAACAACATACTTGCTGAAAGGTACAGGTA
Source organism: Tylochromis polylepis (assembly GCA_015107715.1). Lineage (NCBI taxonomy): Eukaryota > Metazoa > Chordata > Actinopteri > Cichliformes > Cichlidae > Tylochromis > Tylochromis polylepis. Next base: position 30,525 of record VVHJ01010201.1, on the reverse strand, counting down.
ACAAGAGTATAAAATGGATAAGTGCAGGTTATGCTTTAAAAGAGGAATCAAAAATATTCCCTGGATGCTTTATTAGGTCCACTTGTTCAGCTGCTCATTAACACAAATATCTAATGAGCCAGTTACACGGTGTGATCAAGCTGATCTGCTGAAGTTCAAACTGCACATCAGAATGGAGAAGAAAAGTGACTTAGACACTGAACGTCTGTGAAGGTTCTCAGTCATCCAGGTCATTGTAGTCTAAGGAGCTTGGAATGAAAAGTTTCTGGACTTCTTTCCTTGAAGATGTTTCTTCAGATGAGAGGTGAAACGTCTTCAAGGAAACTTAAAGAAGTCCAGACGTTTTTCTTTCCAAGCTCCTTAGATTAGACACTGAACGTGGCATGGCTGTCGGTGCCAGGCGGGCTGGTCTGAGAATTTCAGAAACTGCTGATCTACTGGGATTTCCCCACATAGCCATCACTAGGGTTCACAGAGAAAGCTACAAAAAGGAGAAAATATCCAGTAAGCAGCAGTTCTCTGGGTAAAAATGTCTTGCTGCTACAGTAGCAGAAGAACACCACACCTGTCAGCTAAGAACACAAAAACTGAGGCACAGGCAAAATTGGATAACGGAACACTGTGAAAATATTGCCAAATATCAATTTCTGCCACGACATTTAGATGGTATGGGTTGGTGTAAGCAACATAAAAGCTTGGATGCATCCTGCTTCGTATCAGCGGTTCAGGCTAGTGGTGATGTAATTGTATGGGGGATCGTTTCTTGCCACACTTTGGGCCCCCTTAGTTCCAGTTGAGCATCATTTTAAATGCCACAGCCTAACTGAGTATTGTTGCTGACTATGTCCATCCCTTCATGACCACAGTGTACCCATCTTCTGATGACTGCTTCCAGCAGGATAACACGCTTTGTTACAAAACTCAAATCGCCTCAAACATGACAATCCACAATCACCAGATTTTTCTCCAGCGCCTTTCGGAGCTTTGAATAATGGATGTGCAGATGACAAATCTGCAGCGACTGGATGATGCTGTGATGTCAGCATGGACCAAAATCTCAGAGTAATGTACCAGCTCCTTGTTGAATCTATACCAAGAGTTAAGGCAGTTATGAAGGCAAAAAGAGATCTAGTTCGGTACAAGCATGTACCTAATAAATATAGTGTCTATTTAGGACTGATTTTAATCATTCTTAACTTGGAACTGATAAGTTTAGTGCATAATTCCACAGAGAGTGAGGAAGTCTAAAAAGAAGTGAAGAAAACTTGTTGTTTTTGGTCTTTTCATGAAATTTGTTGTTAGACTTCTTCCCTATAAATCATTGTATATTGCATATTCCTGGGTCTTGGCCTACCTGGTTACCTGATCCAGCCCTGACTATATGCTTTAAAGACTAAAATAGTTTGAATAAAGGCTAGTTTTTTGTTAACCTCTAGTTCACCTCTGCAGTATGCATCCAAACTTCCTGTATTTAATGACAGTATATAGTAGCAATAATACTAGTATTAACCAGAACTAAAGACATAAGGCGTGAGACTCAGGCCTGATTCAGGCAGGAGAAAAATATGTAAAGAAATTACTTATAGAAGCCCTAGAAAAGCTCAAATATTAAAATGTTGTTTCTGTGTCATTGCGGGATGATGTTTAAACATCTAAATGTCTTGCAGCCATTTTTGATCACTTGTGTACTAACTTGGCTCAGCTCGCTTTGACTTGCCCCAAATGACCAACTCATAACATTAGCAATTACTGCAGACTGAATTCCACAGAACTTCATAAGAAGCTCATAAGTATGAGTAGGGTGGTCAGTAGCACAGTTTTATTTTGTGTTTCTCATGCGAAAAGCAAATACTTATCCAGTTGGTGATCCAGCTTGTTGGCAGTATTAAAAAAAATCCTCACTGTTTCTCTTGCTCTTTTTGAGAGTAGCTTTACCAGCCCAACGCACACAGCTTCATCAGTTTACACAACACAAACAGCTCCTACACTCCAGAATCTCACACAACAAGCATGGACGCAGCTCTGTCACCTCCTCTCATGCCTCTATGTTTATTTGTTGCTGCAATCTCACATTCTGTCCCTTCTGTTTGTTGTTTTGTTGCTGTGTGTGTATTTGACTCTGTCTCTGTGTTTCTTCCTCTACATCCTTTTTCCCACCAATTCCTCCCACCAGTTTCTCACTTTTTTTGGCTCACCGACCACTTCATGCTTTCTGCCTCCCACCTCCCCATGACCAAGTATCTATTCCATGTCCCCGTGTTCTCCCAACCCTCTTGCTTTTTTGTCTCTCAGTTCCTTCCTGTCTGTCTGGGTTTCTCTCAGTCATACTCTCCCTCTCTTTCTCTCTCTTCTTCCAGCATTCAGAAAAGAATTTCAATCCCAACTGTTCGTTCTGGAGCTACTCCAAGCGCACCATGACGGGATTCTGGTCTACGCAGGACTGTCGTCTGCTGACCACCAATCGTACACACACCAGCTGCTCCTGCACCCACCTTACCAGCTTTGCAGTGCTCATGGCCCACGTGGAGGTCAAGGTAGGCATTTTTCTCTGCTTGTGCATGCCAGGAGGGGGTGGGCGATATCTAGGGGTCAATTATCTGTTATTTGATTAGCAGTGGCTGGTCAACATATTCTGAAAATAGAAGGAGAGGAAGAAAAAAGAGAGAAAGATCACAACATCTGAAAAATAGATTATGAATCTTTGGAGTCTGAATAACCATGTTTGGCAGGGAAAATCTTTACAATTGATTTGTCAAGCTGCATGATGACATTGATTTGAGGGGGGAAAAAATGCACTTCAAACATTAGTATCTCAGAGTTGTGGATTACCAAAGCAGATACAAAAATAAGCTTCAGGTCTTATTTTCATTTTAAAAGTGATGCTTGACTGATCAGACAGTGAAAACATGTCTTTTTTTTTTTCATATTATGATTTTGTTTTTTTGTTTTTTTTTTAGATATCCATGAGCCTTAGTGGGTGGTTAATAAAAGCATTATTCTCCCGCCATGTGTGGGATAAGTACTTTTTGTCTCTCTCTCTCTTGTTATGTTAAGACCAAGTTTCTTTACACAAATCAGCCCTTGTAACTCTGGATATTGTGTGACACCTATTCCCTCCCCGTGGGCTAGGATGTGTGTTACTTCCAAAGGGGTCATGGTCAGAGCCAGCTTGGCTGCTCTGTGTGAACGCAGTGTGAGGGTCTGAGCAGTAGATCCATCACAACAGTGCTGGGCTGAACATTGTTCTACCTGCCAGCTTGCAGGACACTGATGGATAGAGCCAGCACACCTGTGCAACACAGCGTAACGCTGTGGCCCTGAACGCTCAACGACACACAGCCAGACTCACATAAGCCAGGGGTGGTGGGGTTTAACTGTCTGCTCCTACAGTATGTTTCATCTTACAGCAGCATGACTCATGTATGATATTAGCATACCAAGGCTATGCATAGCTATAGTAGCTGTAAATTACATAATTATTTATTATTAGTAGTATTATTATTGAATTATCAACTTAAGCTTGTCTCTCTGTTTGCACATTTCACAGAAAACAGACAGCATGCACGACGTGCTCCTGGATGTCATCACGTGGGTGGGCATCCTGTTGTCACTGGTTTGCCTGCTTATCTGCATCTTCACCTTTTGCTTCTTCAGAGGGCTTCAGAGTGATCGCAACACCATTCACAAGAACCTCTGCATCAGCCTCTTCATCGCTGAGTCACTGTTTCTGGTTGGGATCAACAAGGCCGATCAGCCGGTAAGAAGGGTCCAGTTCCCCTGTGTGAGTTTATGCGAGTGTGTGCAATATACGCGGCGTATGGAAGAATATTACTTTGACCATAAATTCAGTCAAGTCCATGGCACATGTTGGCATAACTATCCACTGCCCAATACCACAAATCATCAGACTGTTTATTAACTTTGTGTCAGTGGTTTACCACACTTGTGCTGCTACTGAATAAAACAGGAGATGTGGTACAGTAACAGCGATCTTTGGAATAAATCAAAAGCCATCATTTTTCATAGTGGCTGTGAAACAAAACAATATTCTGTGTTTTTGTATTCAAACTAGACAGGACTGTGTAATGTTTTTTGCATCATTAAAAGTATTTATTTTTCTTCAACATGTTAAGTAATCCCATCATGGAAAACCCTAGCATGTACGTACTTGTGTGTATGTAAAAAGAACCTAATTTGCCTGCCTTGCAATCCATTCATAGACATCACAGCCGTGATTTACAATGCAAAGTGCACCCACAAAGACCTGCCATATAATGTGTTAAACCTTATGCAGCTCATATGAGGCAGATTTGTGAATATGAGTTCAGACTGCTTTTGATTAACACCACAGTGCTGTTGGATTTCAGCTGTGACCTCAGTCTGTATGCATCAGTACCCAACAGTTGAGTTACCTTGCGCAAATACAAGGTGAAATAAAGACCATTAAAGATGGCTATTTTGGAAAAATTTACTCTTGACACGGAAAGTTCTGGTCAAGTGGTGTTTTGTATTTTCTTCATTTTCCCTCCTTATAAGTAGGCAATGCCAGGCAATTCATTTTTGTCAAATACCCCTGAGACTAAGTGAAGCAGAATTTATGTACAATACACAATAGATGTAGGCAATAATATATATATATATATATATATATATAATTTTAATTATTACTAATTATTTCATTATTATAGATGTATGTAGTCACATTAAACCTAAGCATTACTGACTATTTAGCAGTTATCTGCTTTTGACCAGGCTCAGAGACAGAAACATCTAGAGCTAAGCTGGGAATTATTTTAAACAGATTCCTGTGATACAGGTAAACATTTATATAGAAGCTTTTCATGAAGTCACATCTTTGTGGGCAAAAGTGTTAACTTATTGAAAATGCTCTATATACTATTTTAAGAATGGTTCTACTCTCTGGAGGCATAATGGTAGCTTTAGCCTAATTGGTCGCAGTGGTATGTTTGTCAAGTGTAGTGTCATTTGTAACACTATTGTGTTTTTCTGCATGTGGAATAGAAATGTGCATTTTCAGAACAACAAATGCATCATTAACTGCACCAGTCCTTGTGACATTCAGAACAAATAGCCCTTCCCTCGAGAGCGTGGAGACTTTTTAAAATCATGAGATACAATTTGCGAAGCATTTTCTTTACGTATCACTTAAGCAACCAATCAAACTCTGTCCCTGAAGGAATACAGTGCAGTGCAGTTTTTGGCTCAACAGCGGGGGATCCACATGGTGTGCATTCCAATCATAGCCCAAGATGTATAATCCATATGGTCCGCATTCAATACACCAGTCATGGATTAGAACTTTAAACCTCACTTGGGTACAAGCATTTTACACATAAATTTTATGGGACAGATTCTGAGAGAAGATACTTGCCTTTATTAGCTTTGCACAAGGACACCTAAATAATAATCAACACACAGGAAAGGACAGCATGGTCTGTGTCAGTACAGGCAATACAGTGTTTTTATTTATGAGCGCTTTCACTACTTCTCTCTGTAAGTTAGAGCTCAAGGCTGTATCCTTTACCTCCCCCATAGTATACAAGAAGCCTCAGAACACCTTCAAGCATTTGTGTCCTGCTGCGCTTTCAGTGAGAAAAGCTTCTCACTGTAAATGAAGAGACAAAGCAAATTCGATGGAGAGCGCGTTTTGATTGTGGCGCTTGTGCGTTTCTCTTTGTCTGTGTGTTTGCGTGGGAGGGATCATGTTGTTTTGCTTTTGTGGTTTTTTTTTTTTTTTTATGTATTTTTTCTTCTTTCTGTTCTTG
>VVHJ01010185.1:2077-36928 GCA_015107715.1 Tylochromis polylepis | reverse complement strand
GTGCGGCATCTGCAATCACGCCTCGCCGGCTTAAAACAGAACGAACTAGGTCCTGTTGTTGTTGCAGCCGCGTGTGTAAGTCGACAGCCGCAATAAAGAAGTTACTGTAAAGTGCGAACATGTGGATGCACGACAGACATGTTCGCACTTTTCTGTATGCTTTATTGCGGCTGCAGCTTTTCAGCAGATGCATCGGATGCGCGTATTATTAACGTAACTGCCGTGAATTTCTTTGTTCCGCCGTAAAAGTGATTCCAATGTTAAACATTAGTTCTGCATGACTTTTTTGCCAGGTAACTTGCGCCCCACCTGTCAGACCTCTGTGCCCCACCAGTGGGGCGCGCCACACACTTTGAGAACCACTGGGCTAAAGAAAACACAATGCTCTCAGAAAGAGAGTGAACGATTTAGAAGAACTAAAGAATCTAATCTGTCTCAATGGAAGAAATGTCGCATTTGGTGACATCCAAGTACTCTTTGAGTGAAAGGATTTTTATCCAAGTATTAAAAACAACCTTTATGTTTAAAATCATGTTAATTGTCCAATTGCTTCTGAGCCCCCCCCCCAAAAAAAGCGGGACAGTGTATAAAGACTCATTGTAAAATGACTGAACCTGACTGCAGTCATAAATCATCATATGACTACAAAGGGGAAAAAAAGATATCACCGAGCTCTATTTACAGCAGCAAGAAATAGTAGGGCAGACAGGAAAAGACTAATGGTGACCTAATCCAAGGTCTGTTCTTTCCCAATTAAAACCTCCAATCCATTCATTTTCTCCAATAAGGACTCCACAGAAAGCAACAGACGGAGGTCTGATTCAAATGAATGGAGGAATTAAACACAGAAACAAAGGCCACAGCCGTAGATAATTGCAGAGGGAAAGGCAGTGCAATTGAAAGTGACATCACCAACATAAACAGTCTTCTCAGATGAAAGCACATTCTGAGTCAGATGCCTCATATTCAGAGCAAGGAAGTACAGGAAGTCAGTACGTTACAGTACAGTACATCAAAATAATACAAGCATGTAATTTTTTAGAGAGAACTGGAGTGGTGGGATTAATTGTTGTTAGTGGCTCATGCTATATCTTAGCGTATGAGAGCAGCTGAAGCAGGCAACTGCAATGTCTGTAGGCTACAATTGGTGCTGTGTGTGTGTGTGTGTGTGCTCTCGCCCCTGCTAATATTATTAGGGGTAACATCTAGGCTATTTGAATACAATAATCTTTCTGGTGACGGAATAATAAACACAGGGAACTCAAATCAAATCATCGGTAAGCAACATTTCCATTTTTTCATGTGCTCCTTTGTTTGTGCATCAGAAGATTCATTAAAGTTACTCAGTGCTTAGGGTGTCACTGCATAGTCTATGAGTAATAGCGTCTGACTGCACAGTAAGTAAACTGCATGTGTTAAATGTACAAAAATAATCTGATGTCTTTAAAAATTTATTTTCCATTTCCTAGCTATATCAGTACACATTACTCGTTTAGTTTAGCGTTTAACAGCATCAGTGCCCTATCGCATACTATCATATTATGAATAATTTAAAAATATCTAAAATATACATATATGAAACAAAAATAAAAATGTTTTATGACATTTGCTATGCAGTACATAAAAACACTCTTATCAGAAGCAAGTGAATGTGCATGAAATATAAAACATAGGAACTATTGGGTTAATTAGTGACTCAAAAACCCCCATAGACCTGAATGTGAGCATGAATGGTCGTGTCCTACTGTAAGCCTTGACTGACTGACAAGCTCTCCATTTACCAGCTCTCTCTCCCAAAGTCAGCAGATGGGCTTAATTGCTATGCCCATTACGCTGGCATAGCAAACAAGCAATACAAATGCATCTCTTTGGCCCATCAGAAACACCAATTTAAATCAGTCACAGAGCCGAGGCCTCAATTTTTAGATCAAATTTAGTTAAGTCAGTGCCGTAGAATTCTGACTAGTTATGAGGGGGAAATTTGCAGTGGCACTAAATGGAGAAGTAACATGCAATACAGTTTCACATCTAAAGAGCTGCTGCTCTCGTTTATTTCATTTATGTTTTCAGTCTAAATATAGACTCCTTTGCCTGACATTCTCATCCAAGGAGCAGAGACAGATCCATTGCATGGATGGCTGGACAACTGCAGCAGCTGGACAGGGAAGCCTACATAGTCTATACTGGGATTACCGCAGAATATGTAACTGGTTTTAGTGATTGAAATGCAAATGCAAAAAATGTGCATCTGGTACCAAACAGTGTGCACAAGTGTAATTAATCTGTAGTAGGTATAGATGTATATGACACTGGGACACACCAGAGGCATATGTTCTTTGCACTATGTGATGCAGCTGAGGAATGGCTGTGTAACAGAAAGAGAAGGGGTCACTGCATACCTTTCTATGGGATATTAATGTCAGGATTTTTTGGACCACTGGTGCTCATTCTTAGCAAGTTGATTGACTGACATGGTTCTAATCGCACCAACTAGCCAAATTCTTTTTGTATAGTAGCTTCTGCATACTTTACTATGATTTAAATATGCTTTAGAAGTGATCAATAAACCTTTGAATACTGAAAACCATAAAAATAAAACCTTGTCTTGCTATCTAGAAAAACTCATGCCACAGGACCTAAGAAATGGATTATACATTCTTGACAAGTGAAAGGGTTTTACAATCAAGACAGATACTTACAGGCAACCACTGTGAGGTCTTTAAAACAGGAGTCATTTGTTCTTTGCTCCCGGCCTGAGTTATTATTCAGACAATTAGTTTTAGTTGATTTTTGGGGAAGATCACATCGGACAATATTACAATAGCCTAGACTGTTGGGCAGAAAGATAAATACAGTGATAAATGGCCACACTGTAACTATATAGATGAGATGATTAACAGTTTTTCTTTGTTGTTAGATTTCAGCTTTATTGCTTGTGTCTCTGGATATAGATGGCCTCAAGTGCCAAAAAGAATTAAATGAATGTGTCAATAAATAATTAATTAATTAAATAAATATTAATTACAATCGAAAATAAATCAATAGTTAATTAAATATGTCAATAATTTATCAATTAAATCTATGATTAAATCAATTAATTATTTATATATTTTAAAAAAAATAATTATTTCCAATATTAATTAATTATTGGCACATTTAATTAATTATTTAATGATATATTTAGTTAATTCATTTTGGCACTTAAGGCCCTCCATATTGAAGAGCCTTTACCTTAATTTTAAGTAGGTTTCATCCTGGTTTTGCTTTAAAAGGTTGTAATATCCAGGTTATGTACCTAAAATTGGTTCTATTCCAACAGGAGAGCTGCATGACTGTCTGCTGATTGCATCTTAAAGGGGTACAAATATGGTGGCCCTAAAATCAACTTAATTCAACTCATTCTTATTTATAGAGTGCCAGCTGACAACAACAGTTGTCCCCAGGTGCTTAATATGCATTTAATTGTGCCAAAGATGCTGGTTTGTCCCAGTCCTTCCACCAAACAGCCAATCATCTACTTTAGAGTGGCTGAGCTGGAAAACATAGAAATTGGTCAGAATGTTGCACTGAAGCATGTGCACAAGGTTCACAATAGCGTGGTGGCAGATATATCTATATTTTAATATAGTAAAATTGCAGGTATTTTTTCGCCTATAGAAGGACTTTGGAGAGATGCAGATGAAGTTCTTTTGTTTCTCTGCTTTTCAGCTAAAAGTGGTTCCAAAATGCTCAATTCTCAGCATGAGCAAAGTATCACTATTTTCCTGGCGTTGCTCTGTGAAGGTGACACATGATAGTTGCGATATCGCAACTCATCTTGCCACCCTGATACCAAAGAGATTCATGGAATTTCTTTCCCCAGGCACTATACATGACAAAATGCTTTCAAAAATGCTTTGTGCACCCTCTGAGTCACAGCCACACTATCTGTTCTCGCTCTACCAACCGCTTGGCCACCGAAATGCCCTTTGCCTTGTTATCCCTTTGCTCCCACTCTCTATTCTTAAGCTTGAGCTCTTTATCCTTCTCATCCTACCTGTCATTATTCTGACTTGAGTCTTTGAAATCCCCAAGTCAGGGAGATTTTCATCTTGAAAGTAAAAGTGCTGACTGGATATGATCTTGATGGCAGAAGAATTGAAGTATACTAGTTTTTAAAATGCTCTGAGCATGACAGGGATTCAGAGGTGTGTTTAAGCTCAGCGCTTTAGAAGAACATACAATGGTAACGTTTGAACACAGAGTGCACTGTATGTAATCCAAAGACTGGTAAATCAGCAGTGACTGACAGTGTCAATACATAGATCTGTATTTTTATGACATTTCATTTATATTTGGACAGACTGATTTTTGATTGACTGGTTGAAGTTACTGTTTTGTGCAAAAGTCTTTCAGTTGTGACACCCAATTTCTTTATATTTTGCTAGGAAGATGTGAAATAGGTGTGGACATTTATTGAAAACTGTGCACACAGAGATGGAAATGAAAGACAAAAACATTTTGTACTACTTTCTTGTAATTTCTTTAGTCTTCAGGAATAGTTCTCCAGGCTTCTTGAAGGACATTCAAAGCTCTTTCTTGGATGTTGTCTGCCTTTTGGTGTGTTCTTTGTCAAGATGATCCTACACTGCTTCAATAATGTTGAAGCAAATTTGGATTTATCACTCCATAAAACCTATTGCCACAGATTTTCAGTCCAATTCTTGTGTCATTTGACATACCTCAGCCTTTTCTCCTTGTTTTCCTTCCTTAAGAATGGTTTCTTGATAGCCACCCTTCCACTGAGACCATTACTGATGAAGCTTTTGCAAACAGTAGATGGATTAGCGTAAGGCCCAGATGTATCTCTCAAGTCCTGTGTCAGATCTTTGCTGGATTTTCCCCTCTGTTTTTTTTTAAAGAAACAATTCATCTGCTGTAGATAGTTTTTTTTTTTAGGCCTCCCACTTTTACTTTTATCCGCTACTTGTCTATTAGCCTCAAGTCTTTTAAGGACACACACCAGACCATGTTGAGATATGCCACATTTTTGGCTAATAGCTCTTTCAGCATGTTGCTGCAAAAATCTATTTTATGCCTGTCAAACTATATTAACTAAACAAGTGAGAACAAATTGTCTTTATTCAATAGGCTGCTAGTAACAAAGTGCCTAAAGATACAGAATTAAAAATTGATTATTTGCTAAGTTGTTTGTTATGTGTAGACACAACACTGGTTAATCCCTTGAGTTAGGTGTCTTTTTATGCTTGAATGATTCAAAGCTCAGTGTTAAGTGGTTTAACACTGGCCTGGAGAACTATTCTTCAACACCACTTTAAAAAGCAACAAGAAAGACTGGCTACTTGGAGGCAAAATATAAAGAACTGAGTTGTGGTTCAACATTTTTGCACAGTTTTATATATGTGAATTTCGTGAATATATTGTGTTATAACCAACTATTCTTCCATTTTATTCTCCTGATCCCATTAAGGGTCATGGTTGGTTTAGCTATCCTAGCTGTCACCAGACGAGAGACTCGGTACACCCTGGACAAGTCGTCAATCAGTAAAACCAACAAGACTTATACTGTATATCTTGTGTGCTTCCATTATTCTCAGTCTCCAACAATGCTTAAATCCATAATTTTAATCAGTGTAAAAACTCTTACCTTTACTTTACAAGTCATGCAATGGAATAAAAACTCTCCCAGTTAATATTTAAAGTCCAGTAGCAGTTCAGGTAAGGAAAGCCAATAATATTTGCTGGCAGAGTATGTATTTCCTTTATACATACATCAATCGTTAAAAAAAAACAAAAAAAACCCTCAGAAAAAAACATGGAATGGAAAGAGAAAGGTCTTGGAACCATAATTCATTCCATAAGGGTAGGCTATAATAAATTCCTGCTAAATTAGATTTTCAGAAAATGGGAAAAATATACTGAAATCAATATATTTTCCCTTTCTTTTACACTACATCATGTTTCTCAGTGTGCTTCTATATTAAAGGCAGAATGAAAATAATGAACACTGAATGCAAAAGAGGCATGAGAAAATAAAACACGTTAACACTAGTTATGCAACAGCACAGAATGTGATGTTACAGCTCTATTATAGCATCAGATGTGCAAAAATCAACACATTAGAAGGTGCTCCTCTTCACATATCAGCTCTGATGTAACTCACTGTGTGTATGTGCATGGTTGTGCTTCTACATCTGTTACATAGACACGCTTTTCAAGAACTAATATAGCATCTGGATTTTTTTTTTTGTCACAAAAAGTGTTCTCAGATTAATATGACTGTCAAAAAGTTTTTAATCACATCACATGATAACTTTGGAGCACTTTTAGCAGAGTACAATGTGTTTGTGTATAGTTACATGATTACATTTCATTAAGGCTCTTTAGAAAATTAGCATGAATTTTTATTTTAAAACATGTAAATAAGAACATTGACTGACTGACTAACCTGACTAACTGGCTAAGCAACTTCTTTCTTGACAATATGTATTTGATTTGAAATGCTTAGGCTAATGTTTATGACTCTTTCTGCAGTTATATTGACTATCAGATAGTAGTACTGATGTATTTACTGAGGGTGTAAAGGGTTATAAAGTAACGCATTACTGTATATCCATTACATTTTCTGTAATGAAACATGATACTGTACTAAATTCAGTAATCACATTACAGTTACAATTATGTTGTTATTTGCGTTACAAAGGTGTTTCAGTTATCTGCACTGGCACTACAATCAGCTGATTTTAGTTTGTGTGCTGGGGGGGCAGGAAAATGGTTGAGCGGTCTACAGCTTTTAATGAGTGGAGATAGAAACATTACTTTTATTTTTATTGCACAAAGAACAAAAGCGTGATGGTGAAAACCAAACTGCATCCCAGACACAAACAACTGCATTATACTGCTAACACAACTTCGGCTCTTTGCAACCATCTGCACAGACAGCATGCTAACACTAAGCTGTATTTTAAACTTTTGGCTGGGTTTCATCTTTGCTTTTTGTTTTCAGCTTTTTTCAGGGTTTCGTTGTAGCCTATAGGTTTATATTGTTAATTATGGTAATTATGAGAGAATACATTTCAAGTCATTTTACTGAGTACCGAGAAAGTAATGTAACAAGTAGGGTAATAAATTACTTTTTCCAGCAAGTAATTATCGTATTGTATTCATTACTTTTATGAAAAGTAACAAGTTATGTGTGATACATGACTTTTTTTGAGTAACTACCCCCAACACTGTTATTAAGATGGCGAAACATCCATGTGTAATCCCTTAATTATGCTGTTGCAAAGTAGAGCCCATGCAAGTGCCACTGGCAGCATTTATACCTGTTGGTTCATGTCAGGTTATGCCATAAGGTTACAGAAGGGTTGGTGGTTATGACATACGTAGTATAGTTATAACACAGAAGTGAGTGATTTTTTTATTTTACTTTTTGGCTGATCAGGATAAATCACTTGTACAGAGGAAACATGACAAGGAAGGTCTGGAAACACATTTAACAGTGCTAACAGGAACTCTGCATGTATGCACAGAGTGCAGACAGTCCCACAAACACAAGTCCCACAAGCATCAACACTTCTGGTAATGATTAACTATCTGTTTCTCTAAATAGTGTCTCTAGAGAAATGATTATAAATGAGCAGTTTTTTGTGGGTGTGTATGTGTGTGCGCGTGTGTGTGTGTGTCCCAGCATGAGCTCTTCACACAGACTAAAATTTTCTCCCCAGTGAATATGGGCCAGTAAAGAGCCAGTCTGCTTACCTCAGCACTAATCCAGGAAGAAAGCACGAGCCAGCCATGCTGAGCCATGGATCCACTGCTGCTATTCATGGAAAGAGCAGGGTTGGATTTCCAGTACTAAAAAGCCTTCCTCGTCCTTTCTACACAACAGGTTTTTAGTACATTTTACAATAAAAAGCCTTTATGTTTGTGTGTAGTAAACAAATTATAGCAACCAACAGATATTTCACCTCAGGCGAACCAATACTCAGTCAAGTGTAGCCAGGAGAAAGGAAGCCTAAGCTCATGTAAACATGTGAAAATATCATTAGTTGGGGGCTGCGATGAAGCTTAAATGTTTGCTATACTCCAAAACCTTTGCTCTGTCATAATTGAATTAGCATCTGCTGGTCCATATTCCTCTTATTTCTGGCTTTCCCTTTCACTTTGCTGGTGCACTTTGCATTTGCTTTGATTGATTTATTGATTCATAGTTAAAGTAATTCTTTCTTAGCTTGCATCCAGTATGCTATGGTCTGTAGACTTGAGTTTAAGAAAGATTGTTAGAGTTGATGTACAGGACTTGATGCATGCTCAGTAAATTAGGAAAGGAGACGCTATGAAGTCAATTCAGTTGATGTGTACGCAACATTTTCAGGATGACAATCGCTTTGTCACTCATCCAAGGGACATTGTCAGTATCAGCTGACTGCAGGATTTCCTAGCCTTATGCAGTAAACAGTAAAGTTGTATGATGATTGAAACCAGCACCATTAACATAACAATGAGCCATGAGATTTGCTTCCTTGACATTTAAAATAGTCATGCAAATTGTCAGATCACAAATCATAATGGCCATGTGTATTTTTCACAGAAAATTAGCCAAAAGCTGCAATTGCAACACTTTAAATTAGTAAAAGATGTTCTCTTAGGCCTCCTGATGAGCAACTTAAGTGTCCATTCTTTTTAAACACAAAATATGAGCTCTAAATAGCTAAAAATCATACAACACCAGCATGATTAAAATATAGGATTACAGTATTTACTGACGCTGACTTGAATTTGCTGAAATCAATCAAAATGACTGACAATATATATATTTTTCCCATCTTGTCACTTCAAGATAGTCTCCAGTTTCTATTCTTTATATCTCTTTCTGCACAAAACAGCATTTGGATTCTTGAAAACTTCATAGCCTTGGAATGACTGACAGCATTTTATCCAATGTGTAATTCCCAACCAAGTTAATTATAAGTCTGTGTACTGTTCTTCTGCTCTCGTACACGTCTAAATGAATCATGCAAATTAGACATTTGCGCTCTATATTGAACATTTTACCCAGTGGCTGCATGGAGGCTTCTGAAATATGACCTTGGACCACATTTCAGAGATGTCTTCTGTTTCAGAACGAGTTGATGCAAAACTATCTGTAAGTCTGTCAAGTGAACAATAAGAACTACAGTTACTGGGTGGAAAGGGAGACAACAAAGGAACCGCTCAGATAGTCAAGACAATCATTGTCTACTTGTCCCCAGTAAAAACATGTCATTGTTGTAGTATAATTTCAAATTCACCCCAACAAGTATTGTAGTACTCTCTTTTTCTTTACACTGCTGCTCACTGGAGAATTCTATCCCCTTTTCAAAAACTAATAGTGATTAAAATGTCAGCTTTTATAAAGCTTAAATTAAAAACTATAACATAAATGGGAAGACTGACACAGTTAAAAAATAAAACCCCATTTTATATCAAGTGGTTAAGATGCAGAATTAAAATTAATTTAGTTGTAACAATGGGAATTCTATTCTTATCAGGGAGCTCTTTAGTCTAGAAATACGCTGGCACGTAAGAAGTTATTACTTTGATGAATACATTTAACAATTTTGGGGATTTGGGGTTATATAAAATTTATTTATGTATTTTTTTTATAGATGCATTCAAATTGACAGCCTCAGATGTCGATTCTTTTCAATATTATCATCAGGGTTGATTCTCTCTCTCTCTCTCTCTCTCGCTGTGATTGGTTGATACCCGTCATGTGTATTCACATCTAATACTACTACAATGATGTCAATCTCATCTCCATGAGAATGACAAGCATAAGCATTATAAGGGCCTTCCCTGAAACTGATGTAATGCAACTTATCCATCTGCGTGTCAGTGTCTCTGACTGTCTGTGGCTTTCAGTATGGACATCAGTAAGCAAGTACTGTATATAAGTTTGAAGCTGTGCAAGTATACACACATATGTATTTGTTTATATATGTTTATATACCTATATATAAGTATATAAACAATTTAAAGCTGCTCTTGTCTGCCTCTTCCTCACACATGCATACTGATAATTAACAGGCAACAGACCCAGAATAAACAGAAGTATGTTAGATTTTCAAAATAAAGCCCCTCAGTTTCTCATTGAAAGACCAGTATACTGGAATTTTATAAATAAAGGCCTGGCAAACTGAATGGGATTCTTTAATGTTTTATTTGTTTGTTTGTTTGTTTTTGTTTGTTTTTTCAAATAAAAGCCTCCAGTTATTTGTTGGATGTTACTGAAATGCTTTAATTCTGTTACATTTTCAAAATAAATTCTCTTGTTAATTGTACATTTTACATAATTATCACAATGCTGAAAAATAGCTCAGATTTTCAAAGTAAAGAAATTCTATTTAGCTTTTTAAAACTTTTTGTTGCATAATTGTCAAATGATTTGTCCCTTCAACTTTGTTAGACAAGTACAGCAGACAAAAGGAAAGTAAGACATGGCCCTTAAAGTAATGCAATGCAACAATGCAACAGACAAAGTCCAGCTGTAGCAACAATCCCACCACATTCTCCAGAAACTCCATAGCCAATCATTGGCTAAAATTACATTATTGGAGCAGTAACAACAATTTAATTTGCCAATAACATATAAACCACTGATGTATTTTCAAGTGCATGTACAGGTGCAATATGTACAATTTGTAAGCATGAGAGTATAGACCTCAATACAACATCAGAAGGAGCATCAGACCTTCGTGCACATGCACAACCCATGCAAACATAACGCTCTCCTGGGAGACACATTTGGACATGGAAAAACATGCCTCATTTTGTGTTTGCAGCTGTGTTCAATTTGGGCTTGAAATGTGATAGTCTCCTCTACATTTTGTCTATTTTAATTAAACACTTTCATAATCCAGAGTACGCGGCAGATACCAGAACTTACTGTACAGTAAAAAGAAGGAAGAAATTAAAAATATTTATTCCACATTTGAAGTTCTATCTGGAGATGGTAATGAAAATATTTGTGCAACATTCAAAATGACATTGTGCTTTGATGCACAAGTCAGGCATCTTTAATAAGTTGGAGCACAGAACCACTGTGGGAAACAGGGGATTCAGTGTGAGAGCAATTATTTGATAAAAGCTTCCTATTTGATTTTTCAATGGGGAGAAATAGTTGTACAAATCCAGGCTGACAGAAATTGATCATGCTAATACCTCAAAATGTAATCCCTCAGCCTTGGGGGGATGACCTCATAATGAACCCAAATGTGCTGCGTACGTTTTGTAACCGTCTGCATTTGGTCTGGTACTTAGCGAGGTTGATATTTACATTTAGATTTTTGAAAAATTTTCAGTGAAAAACAAACATGAAGAGTCTGTTTTTGACAGGTTGTCCTTATGAGTTTTATTTACCTTTGCAAGGCGGTTAAACATCAGTACAGCCTGCATGATAGCAGTCTGCGTGTTGACAAAGAAGGACTACAAGCCTAGAATTTCTGTTTCATATCTGCCACAGAAATCACTGTGTAATAAATGATAACTCGTGCATCAACATGTGGTATATCTGAAAGACAGATAGAGAGAAAACAAGGCAATATGGGGCTTTTCATTCAGTGTGGTTAACTTGATACAGAGAAGTAGCATAGTCTTGAAAATTTCCATTCTTCCAAAGATAACAAAGATAACTTTGGGCCTCTTGCTGAAAGGACATTTTCAATTCTTATAAAACAAGAAAAATTCGTGAGTGTAGTCTACAACACTTACGTGATAAAATAGTGATGGGTAGCAGGCCTCTTTACCATGCTGGTACGTAAAGCTCGCACTGCACAGCCACCTTCATACACAGGTTTGGCAGGCCCAGTGTAACACTTCTATTTATTAATTTTTTTATTATCACTCTATATAACTTTAATAATGTTTCAAGTGGCTTTGTTAAAAATTACGCATGAATTTTGATAAAACCAGGCTGATTGTCACCAAATTCTCATCTTTTCTCTGTAAAAAGCTTGTTTTAAGCTATTGTGATAGTGTCCCAGAGAGATGAGTTCAATAATATTGCCCAGTAGTATTCAATTACAGAACAATCTGTCTTGTTTAATTGTTACTAAAATTAGGCAACAAAGTTTATTTAATTAGGAAAACCATGCAAAAACTATAAATATTTATAAATCTTGAACATATGGGGCAAAATAAACACTTTTTTAACTACAAAAAATTGCTCTTACATCATATGAAAATACCTTTTATGTCTGACTTCTGCCTTTTAGAACATGGAACAACTTGACAAACTATATGTGTGCTGGCAGCACTTCAAAGCTGGTGGTGATTTTTTTTTTAACATGACTGAAAAAAACCCCCCTAAAAAATAAAACCTGTCAATCCAAATTACATTTCTAAAGGAAAGAGGCATTCAACTCACTGTGAAGCTCTTTGGCACCGCTGGCAGTTTGTTCCAGGCAGGCGGACCAAAAAAAAGAGAAAAAAAAGAAAATCTTTGGTGAGAGTGTTTGTCAGAGAAAAGAACCAACACATGAGTTTTAAGGTACAGTGTGGGTTGTCATTTTTGTATTGAACGTTTGACAGCTTGCATGTCTGATTTCTCTCTGGGGAAAAGAGCAGCGGCTGATCAGGCAGCCACAGAAAGTCCTTTTAAAAAACAACTATTACACGCAAATATATTCAGTGTTTGTCTGACATGAGTGCTCCAACACTTCATATGTAAATTTTCTTTAAAAAGACACTTTGCGCTCAAAGAAAATTAGAAGGTTAAAAATGTGGTATTGTCAACTTGAATACAACTAAAATGATGTCATTAAAGGATTCATCTTTTGATTATCTTTTTTTAAGCTGATTGTTTTTTCTTAATCAAAAATCACTCTTTTTTAATCTCCTAAATGATTTGGTTAGTTTATAATGTATCATTATCTATTCATTTCTTGTTTTTATTAGCCTGTTACACTGTTAATTGCTTTTACTATTAATTGTGTTATATTAATTTACGGTCTGGCCTATTATCATTACTACTTTTTCCAACCCCTTGGAAATACGGAGTAACAATGGCAGGACAGCTTCTTATCAAATGACCTTCAAACAGCAGCATCCAACCCAGTATTATAGCAACATGACCTGCCTGGCGCAAAACAAGTTCTCTATTTGTTAAGTTTTTGTAATAGAGAACTGACATCTGCTATTTCTCTCCTTATCTTTCAGCTGTCTCATGATGTTGGATTATGGTGTATGTCTTGTCTATAAACACAGAGTTGGCCCTTGTCAGCTCATTCCTGCTGTCACTGAAATTTGCTGTCTTGCCCAGCTGCTGATGTCTGCAGCTGCTGGATTCTGCTTGTTGGGTCATGGCTGAATTTAATCGGGTGAATGTCATACACACAAATGCACATCTTTGGATTGACATCACACAATGGGTTAGGGTGTTGATCGCTCCCTTTCTGCAACTAAGCACAAAAGCTGGGTTTGTGTCTTGCTGTGATAGAGGAAGCTGGAGCATGTTCCTCACTGATGACACGGGATGGTGAAATTGAATCTTTCATGGTGGATTTGATGAACAAATGTTTCACCAGCTGCTATTACTGTCTCCGTGCAATAATATCATATGATATGTAATGACCCCATCATTGGCAAATTTACCCAAAACACAGGTCAACGCCTTATTTAGTGCTCAGCCTTTTTTAGTCCTCAGGCACTCACTCATACGTTGTGGTTAATTACCATTGTAACAAACCAACAGATTTATAGGTTTGCACATGTGTGTCCTACATTTACAGTAGTCCACTTCATTAATTACTTTTCTGTTGCTATGATTGTCCATTTTGGTGTATCATTGTTTTATTTTAGATATCAGGTATGCTGTTCTGATCTAACACTGCATTTGGTAACAGCTACTTGGGTTAACCAAACAATTATGGAGCATCTCGTGCTTCACTGCCAGTTCTTAAAAGAATATTTGCACAACGTATTATGAGTAATCTGTTAATGGAAACCTATTATATAAGGCCTGGGATAGCTTTGCATAAAACGTATTTTATGCGTGTGTGTGAGATGTTGACATAGTAGCAGCTAACTGTAGAACTGCACCTCCACTTTTATTTAACAACCACCTTAGCAAACTTCACACCTAACAAATGACTTATTGTCTGATCTGTTGGGGTGGTTTTGATAGGCCTGGTGATGAGCTTCCCTCTTTATCCAGTAACCACACAATCCCTAGTCATTTAATGTCATATCTGCACTTCAGTAGCCTGTTAAGCTAGCAAAAGATGGCAGCTAAAAGTGTTTAAAGTGGCAATCTGTCATCTGAGTCTTGTCTGGAGTGTGGAGAATATTTTCCCTTGCTTCCTTTGCTTCCCTAGCTGTATATATTAGTGTCTTATCAGCAGTTCTTGAGGTCTATCTTCTGCACCAGAGAAAAGACTTTGAATGAATTACTGAAGGTATGCATGAACTGATACCATCAATAAGAGAGTCATGCATTAACAAGGGTTCAGCTAAAGAAACAGACATGGGCCACTCATGATATTGCTGTATCTGCTTTATCTCCATGAAATTTTATTCATTGGTCCATTCTGCTCTGGCTGAAGGGTTTCAACTGTATTTCTTTGATGCAAAAGGTAATTTATGAATTGCAAAGTTGC
This sequence comes from Tylochromis polylepis, assembly GCA_015107715.1. Lineage (NCBI taxonomy): Eukaryota > Metazoa > Chordata > Actinopteri > Cichliformes > Cichlidae > Tylochromis > Tylochromis polylepis. The sequence continues at coordinate 22,289 of VVHJ01010185.1, read as the reverse complement.
TTCATATTAATTTGTATCATTAAATTGAGCCAATATCACTTCCTCTTTGTTGGGTTTATTTTAAGGTCTGTCAGCTAGTCACGTCTGAGCAGGTCAGGACGTGTTTAAAATAACACATACAGAGTATAATGAAAGTAGCTTATATATCAGATAAGTAATCAGGGCCAGTATATCAGTGGATTTGCTCCTAATTGACAGCCCTTTGTGTCTGTAATTAATTGCTCCTGTTTGCAGTGAAGGTTCCTTTTAAGATGCTATCAAAACCAAATTACTCAATAACTGCCTGTATAGTGGTAACATAATCTAATTTATCTTGAAAATTTGGCAAAATAAAATAATTATCATCAGTAAGTGGCTTTCAGTACTGATATCATTAAGGACAAAATGTTTTTTAATAGGAAATACACCATAAGATGATTGATGCAAATGTAAATCACTGTTTGTAGCACAAGATACTGACACCACCCCCCCCGAGGACCTGGAGACCTTCACTCAGTCTGTCCTTTTCTACATTAAGTGCTGTGTTGAGAATGTGACAGTGACTAAAACCATACGGATTTTTCCTAATCGAAAACCTTGGATGATGAGTGAAGTACAGGCTCTGATCAGAACTCTTAACTCAGCCTTCAGGCTGAGGGACAATTCTCTGTACAGCACTGCTAGAGCCAATAGGAGGAGCATCAAACAAGCCAAGGAGGCCTACAGGAAGAGAAGACTTCCTTACTGATCCAAGCCCACTCCCACTCCCTCTGCCCCGCAACCCCCCTCTCCCTCCAGGAACATGAGGTCAGGAAAAGACTGGGAGCAGTGAACCCCAGGAGAGCTGCCAGCCCCGACGGCATCCCAGGGATTGTGGTTAAAGCCTGGACAGACAAACTGGCAGGGATCCTCACCAGGCTGTTCAACCTCTCCCTCACTCATGCCACCATTCCCACCTGTCTTAAGGCCTCCACTATCATTCCCATCCCCAAAAAGACTGGTATAGACAGCTTCAGTGACTACAGACCTATAGCCCTCACATCTGTAGTCATGAAGCATTTTGAGTGCATTGTGTCTCAGCACATCAAAGACTGTCTACCCCTTCCCTCGACCTCCTCCATTTTGCATACAGAGCAAATCGGTCCATGGAGGATGGCATCACTATCACCCTTCACAGAGAACAGGAAGAGCTACGTGCTCTTTATGGACTTCAGCTGGGGGTTGAACACCATAATCCCAGACATTCTTACCACCAAACTGGACCACCTTCAGATCCCCCTGTCTCCTTGAGACTTCCTCACCAACCTGCCTCAATCAGTCTGACTCGCCCCCCCACTGTCACTCAGCACCAGATCCCCGCAGGGCTGCATTCTCAGCCCCCTAATGTACCTAAATACACCTATGACTGCATACCAACCCACCTATACTTGTCATTGGCATACTTGATGATGACAACCTCATCGTCTCCACGAGAGTCGAGAGCGTGGTCTCCTACTGCCTGGGTGTTACTGCCAGGGCCCACAACTGAGAACAGGAAGGCTGTGCAGAGGGTAAGTAACACTGCCAAAAAAAACATTGGCTGCCCTCTGTCACCCCTGGAGGCTATTGCCAGATCCTTCTGTCTCAGGAAAACCAGGGCCATCACAGGTGACCCCTTGCACCCCACCCACCACCTGTTTGACCCACTGCCCTCTGGTTGGTGCCTCAGGTCAATCAGGTCCCACACCTCCAGAGTCAATAACAGCTTTTTCCCCTGGGCCATTTGGACTGTTAACAAACACTATCCCCCCACACCCCACCCATCTTACTAATCAGAGCCATGGTCAATCTCCATCACTCAGGCCACTCACACACAGACTCTATTCAGACCAAGTTTTCTCTTTGCAATACTTCCAAGCACTTTGCAACTTGTTCTCTAATGTGTGCCTTTTTCTTAATTTTGTATATATTTCACTTGTTTTGTATATATCCCTTTTGATTGTATATATTTCTCCTGTTTTCTTTTCATTCTTGCCGTCTACTATTTATATTTTATTCCGGCACAATTGGTGTGGAGTGCCCACAATTTGGTTGCACATGTACAATGACAATAAAGGGCTATTCTATCCTACTCTAAGAAAAAAGATGGGGTGATACATTATAGGAAGGCAGTAAACATTTACCACTTTGTCTAATATTTAACCACTGATGCTAATTTTACTGAACTGAGTCAGCACAGACTTTTTGCCATGATTAGCTTCGCTGCTTTGCCACATAGCTCATGCTAATCAGAGCAATTAGGTAACAGCATGTGTATTAATTTATGCAACTGGGGCCAACTCTGAACCTCATTTAAAAATGCGGTACAATGACAGTGATCGTCAATTATAGACGTGGGATCAGGGACATGCAATGCCACAGATGGATAACACATCATCATGATCCCTCCCGCTAATTTATAGCCTGATTTGCATGATCCATTTAGGAAGCATTTATGAGAATTGAAAATGGCTGTTGTCAGTGATGAGGAGGCAAGTGGGATAGATAGGGGTATTTTTTTCCTCTGTTGTAGCTTATTTATACCTGCTTTAATTTGTGCAAATGGATTCTCATCGCAAACCAGCAAGGATTTTAATAATTAAGTAAAATAAGGAGGGAAAATGAAACTGAGGTCGTGCTGTTTTGTAACAGCCGGTGTATGGTTTCCCCAAATGTTATGCTGAGGCAAGACTGAGCATAACAGTTAATTATAAGTAAGTTATAATTAGTTTGTGTAGTAGCCTTTTGGTTAATGAGGAGCTGCTTTACCACGAACAAAAAGTAGGGCAGTTTGGGTCCAGCAAATTATAATCCTTGAAAACAACAGCTCAACCAAGTGACTCTGAGGTCAACCAAAGGTTAACATGTGCTAACCTATACTAGCTGTAGTATTTTCTTTATAGAAATAAGATGCATTTAAATAATGTTAAGAAAAGCATGATTAGGCAGCACAACAAATTTGCAGTTTTTATTGGTGAACGAGAAAATTCCTTCAGATCTGAGCATTGGTTTCCACCACTCATGTTGAAGTGGACAGCTGCCAGGCAGCTGCAGGGAAGTGCACTGATATGTATTTAAGGGTTTTCCTACTTTGGAGGGTAGTTTCAGCCATTGTTTCCTCTGTTTCACACGCACATAGTCTTCTCATTCTTTTGTTTGATTCAAGTTGTAAGCCGCCAACTGTGTCAACTGCAGCCTCTCCCTTGAATGAGGTCAAAACTTGTATTATGTGTGAGGAAAACAGGCAGTAATTACAAAGCAGAATAAGATGTAAGAATCATGGCGCTTTCCTCAATCCATTGCTTTCATTTTTTAACGAACCACCCCGCTGATCTAATTTGGTCTTTTAAAACATTTATCTCCCTTCTTTCTTCTCTATGTGTTTGTTATATCCCAGAGTCATTATGCTTTCAGATTCATCTTCTTTGTGGCTCCATTCAGATCCAATAATGGTTGAACTGGGCCAGGGTTCAGTGGTTGTCACACATCCTCAGGCTATTTCAGGTCACTCCAACAGATTGAGATGTAGACTAGGAGTCTCAGTACAATTTTATAGGCAATGATGCAACCACAAAACCAGCATTTCTTCTGTCAGCAGATCTTGCCATGTTGCAAAACACAGTTTTTCAACAATATTTGAATCTGTTGGAAATCCTGAATTTCACAGCGCTGAAATTCCACCCCACAAGTAAACCTTTTAAAAAGAATTGGTGGAAATAATGATGGTCCTAGTTTGGCATCTATGTAAGGCTGAATCAATGAGAGTTTTGTTTTCAAGAATGTATGTAACCGTAAAGTTTAACTTGCAATGATCAATAAACTCGAAGCCTTGAGATAAGCAACCCTGCTTCCAAAAAGTTCTTCCAAAAGGGAATTCTACAGAATTCTTACATTAATATTTACCTGCTAGCATACCCTGGCCCTTGACATATGACAGCTGGGATAGGCTCCACATTCCCCAGTGCAGCTGTGAATTGTGTTTTTGTGAACTTTTTTAAAAATTAAATATAGCTTTTAAGTGAAATTCCTTGATTTTCATTTTAATTAATTAAAAAATAATTTAAAAGCATCCCAAGTCTTTTAGGAAGTTTGGTTTCAGTTGAATTCTGGTAGTAATTGTGTTTGGGATGCAGACAGTTTTTTTTTCTAGGCCAGTTAGCTATGTGGTTTCTACTGCACTAATAAGCCTAGTTCACAGACCAATGTGTGGGATGACAGTTGCAGACTTGTGCATCTGTGATACAAGCAAATGTTTACACACATACTAAATTTTAGGACATGCATAAGTGAACAAATCTTACACATATTCACGACACAAAGGAGGATGGCAACACCGCAACAGCAAAACAAGGTTCTTTTTTTTTTAATTCTTAAAATGGTGTTTTTCCCCCTCAGTGTTTTTCCTTTTTTGAGGCCTTTCTCTGTGGCTTAAGAATGATACAATATACAATTGTGCTTTCTGGATGAGTGGTAAGCATTTTTTTCCCAGATGAAATTATGCATTCTATGAACAATGCCCTACTATATGCTTCTACAATAATAATTTTAAAAAAGTAAACAAAAAAAAACAAAAAACAGATGCATTTAGATGCAAGTTATGAGACAGTAAATATTCTGTCTAAGAGCTGGTACATATGCCAGACCTAATTTACACTTAATGGCATACAGCCATGCTCATTGAGCACAAATGCAAAAGAAATGGGGTAGTAAAATAAATAAATAAATAAAGGGTCACACTATTGTGTTGATGTAAAACCACAACAAGTGAATCTGCTGGCATGCTCCCCCAAGAGAAAAATTAGAAAGAATCTCAGTGTACATGCTCATTTCTAGTAACTCGTTACCTATGCAGCTGCACGATAAGTAATTCCAGCAGCCTTTATGTACTCTTGTTCCATTTCAACTGTGTGAGAGAGTCATTATGTCAATTAGTGTCACACTAGTTTCTGTCCTCTCCTCTGCAGGACTCTAGCTTTCATGCATCAGGCAAAGAGCCACCCTGTTCTACCTCCATTTATCTAGGATTTCTTGTCTTTGCTGAGCTGGCTGAGGAGTAGTGAGATGGTTAGAATAGAAAAAAAGAAGACTATAGAGCCATTCAAATGCAAAGTCAAGACAAGTCCAAAGGGGAAAAAAGTTGGGACCTTGCACACAGAAGGAAAATTCAAATGGCTCTGACTCCCCACCCGCAAAATAATTTGTCCTTAGATCTGCATATATATTGTAGGTGACTTTCACATTTTAAATTTCAATAAAGTTGGATGAGAAAGCCAAACTGATAACTTATCTCAGCATACTTTAATGCAATTGCCAAAATGCTGTGAATCAGCACTAGCTTTATTTGACAATACTTTACACAGAGATATGATAATAAGGGCACAGCTATGAAACAAATAGCACTGCCAGTTATTGGTTTGCAATCGCTGGTTAAAAACAGGCCATTACAGCGGAATATTGCTAACTGCAAACATCACATAAGTGGCATTTTTACAGAGCAACGTCAAGAAGACTGTCTGTACTTTACAGAGTAGTTTATTTTCTGAGAGATGTTACCCAAGGCTTCTGTACATGACCACAATTGATGAAGCAAACCATTCAATGCACAACAGAAACACGGGCTTTCAGCTGGAATTCAACAGGTTGAACAGAAATATATGATTTGGGGGAATTGCATTTAGGAATTATATCTATTTTATGCACATTTTCAGAGGTTCAAATGCAGCTGCATTAATTGGTATGCTAATAAATAAAATGCTCACTTTTAATCTTTTGAATATAGTGACTGATTAAAATCTGGGACTCACAGGCATTGTAAAAAATTGATTTCCTCGGCTGTGAAGCCTTACCAAGCCTTGACTGCAGCTGTCCTGGTCTTTCCACCTTTAATTTGGTCTTCAACAAGTGAAATACAGCTTGATTAAATTAGAAAAAAAACACACAAAAAAGCAATATATTTTGGGTCATTGGCCATGTGTACTGTGAAGCCCTCTTTATTCAGCTTTGTGCATTTGGCTGAATATGAGCTGAAACCATAACTTTATAAACCCTGCTGCTTCTGTCACATAATCAATAGACACTTTTGAGCTAGCACCATTGTAAACCATGTATGCTAATGCCATCAAACTGACTCCAACAAGTTTTACAGATGAGATTTGCTTTTGATCAGCACCTTTGAACCTTTTGCATACTTTCTTTCAGGAATTCAAGAGCAGATCGACATGAGATTCATCTGTCCATGGGCTGTCACAGAAGTTATCTAGCTTGTTTTGGACGTTGCGGTGAACCCTTTATATGTTCTTTGATGAAGTCTATGCTTTATGCTGGACTTAGATAACCATATGCCTGCCTAATTTCTTCAGTGGGCTTGATTTCCTGAAAGAGATTTTGATTTGTTTTAGTCTAAGGGTGGCCTGATTCACTTGCACTGAGAGCTCCTTGAATTGCATGTAGTGGGTTCATAATCACTGTTTTCAAATGAAAATGCCACAGCTGGAGTGAACTTAAGACATTTTACCTGCTTAATGTATGAATAATAAAGAAATAACCCAGTGCGCACATACACATGAAGCAGCTTTTGAATGTATTGTCCAATTAGCTTTGGTCCCCTGAAAAAACTGGGTGTTAATCAAGCTCAGTTCCTCAAAACTTATTTCACTTTACCCTGAAATGAAAGCTAAAAGCTTGTACTTTAAATCCATGTTCATTATTTAAAAGTAACTTGAATATATTTTGGTAAAGGTTATACTATATTTGAACCTAACCATATAAATGGAGCTCAGATCATTTGAGGTAAACATAAAAAAATAAAACAAGCTCACAAAAATTGAAAAACAGCCAGTCACAGAAGCGTGGCTTCATGTTCCAGGCTGATAATCTGAATTACAGTTTGGCTAGTGAATTATAACTCAACAGAATTTTAGACCTATAAGCTAACTGCTTAGAACCTGATGATTTTTACTGTTTCATTTTAAGAGTGATGAGATAAATATAATCACACTGCTTGTAATTGGATTACCAGGGCAGCTATAAATAAAGCACAAACAGTTTTGAATAAAATCCATATTTGCATGTTGTGGAAGGATGCTTTAATACAAACTATTGTCATTTTTTTTACTTACTTAATTACTGTTCATTCCCTGCATATCCCATAAAAATCCTCATTAAATGAGCTGCCTGATCAAAATAATAATAATAATAACAAAAGAACTCAAAAGGCAAGCAAAGTGCAGGATGACATCTGCTTCCATTAGCCCGCAAGCAGATCTGTATTTCTCCCCTGCTTCAAACCGCCACACATTCATCACACGTTACGCTGCATCTCAAACCAGCACGCTGCATACGACTCTTAATGGAATACAGACGAGGCAAGCAAAATTCAAATTAATATGCCTCACCAGGGTGAAGACTTAATAGAAGCTTATGATTGACCCACATTTAACGTAAACTCTCACAGGGTAAAATGTATCCCTGTGGCAGCGCTCAATTTTCCTCGCTGACAGCGACCATTCAGATTCACACAGTTGCCTTGGAAACACCAGCAGCTGCCAGGCAGTCATTTAAAATTTCCAAAATGAGGTGCCTAATTTTGTGAAAATTCCAGTGGTGGGAATACCCTTTGCCAGAGACACATGCATGCACACATCACCACAAACTGCTAATCTGTTTTGCATAGCACCTTGTTTTCTTAAACTGCACATTAAATGATTATCTTGTGTAATCTTAAATGACACAAAGGAAAATTAAACGAGGAAGCGGGACTTAGCTGTGTATTTAGTGGTTTGTGTTTTATGGAGTGCTTTTATGCTTGAGACCATCTTCCTTGTTTGTGCAGCCAGTATGCTGAGCAGCTGAGTCTGTTCATTCTGTCTTTTTTTTGTTGTTCTTTAAATCACTGCTGTGGTGGGAAAACAAGGCAATTTACTGACCAGACACGTTAATTAGACCCTGTGTGCTACTCAAGCAGATAGAAGTAGAAAGATTCTCTGTGTACAAACAACAGTGATTCCACATTAAAGGATGACAGTTGGTGTTCGTTAAAGAAGTCTAACCACAGGGTCCGTTTGGAAGCCATCCTGGAGCTTATTATTATTATCATTATTATTATACATTTTAAGAGAATCATGTGCAAGACTAATTGCTGATAAATATAACATATTAAAATGTTCAAATGAAATACGATTGCATAATTTTTTGTTAATTTATTTTGTTTCTAAGCACAGTTTACCAAGTTCAGTGTGATTAAGAGACACAGCTAATGTTACAATATCCCTTAACTGGACTTAATTGCAGCAAGGTAGCTCTTTAAAGAGTAATTAAATGAGACCATTCTTTAAAGTTTAAAGACTTCTGGATGCCCAGTAAAATGAATAAAAATTAAGCACACAAATTGCACACACAAGCCACGTTGTTTTGCAGATAATGAAAATGCCAGAAACACAAGCACCTCAAATATCATCAAAGATGTTTAGTTTGGGAACTAGCTCAGGTGATACCTATCAGATAACTGTGACTAGTTGTCATGGTCCTCGGTTTTCGACCCAGGTTGCAACTCCCTATTCTTAGTTAAGAGTATCCTTAGTTTTGTATTCTTGTTTATCTTTAGTTTTTGTAAGGATTTATGTTTGAAGTCTTACAATTTCCTGATAGTGGTTTTGATTGTTTGTTCTCTGTGTCATCCTGGTCTGTTCCCCAGTCATGTCTCTGTGTCTGCCTGGTCCCTCTGTGCCCGCTCTCTGTAGTCGGTCATGTATGTGTTTATTCTCCCTTTGTCCTTGTCAAGTTTGTGTGTCTCAGTCTCTGCCTCAGTCTCTGTTTCCTGTTTTATTGTGATACTCACTTGTCCTGTGTGCATCATGTTCTGTTTTGCATCCCCTTGTGTTATTATTATAAGGGTATTCAGTTCAGCTGTTTCCCCATGTGTCTCTGCGTCCCCCAATCACCTGCCTGTGTATTTATTGTCTGAGTCTCTCTTTATCCTCTTGTCAGAGTGTTTGTCACCATCCACTTGTGTTGGTGGTTCCCAGTGTTTCTTGTATTGTTTATAGGTTTAGTTTTTCAGTTCCCTTTTATATTCTTTGTATCTTTGTATTTACTTGTCGGCCAAATAAACAGTTTGCTTTTTGTTCATTGCATCCACTCCTGCATTTTGGGTCCACACTTCACCTCTTCACCTCTTCACTTCACTTCATGACACTATTTAGGACCTCCTTGTCACTTAAAGTGGCCTAAACCTTAATCATCCAAAATTATTAGATTAATCAAATTTAAAATGTGCATAGTATTTAAAAAAAAAATACATCAAAGGTGCATTTATCATGAACAAGTGGGAATATTGACCTTAACCTTTTTAAACCTTTTAAAGCTGTTTAAAAGGCTGTACACATCCTTATTTCTGCTTTAAAGGTAGATCATTTAACATGTGGCTCTGTGAGGATAGCAGACAGTATAAAATATGGACTTAGCCACCATGATGTCAACCACTGAATTTGGGCTCTACAATCTGAAGCCTCAACTTAGCTTTTTTGGCATCTGCCATTTTTGGTTGTTTTATTTTTAGCCAGAGCTCCATCCATAGACAGTATGGGTACAACATATAGACACAGATGTCTACTAATTAGTGGTAAGTAACATTCAAATAAAACACTATACCAAAACTGAAGCATATAATTCTTGAGTCCTCTGCTACAGACAGGAAACCATATTATTTGTCAGCTATGTCCAATAAAATGCGCCTTGAGTCAACAACAGCACAAGCCTGGTAAAGTTATGTGATTCCACGTAGCAGGTGTGAAGCCCAGCAGACACATACTGACTGCAGCTACCTGTTTTGGGATGTTCGTCAATCAAACTGGTCATACTCTGGCACCTAGGTGAAAAAATTAATACTATACCATCACTAATACTGTCCACTTTTTTGTACGAGTCAACTTTTTCAGTTCATCACCAGGTCTTCCTGTGGATTTATAGTGAGTCACACAACTTGAAAACACAGATATTAAAATAGTTTTACATCAATACAAAATTTCTTTTTGGGATTTCACACATCTACCTTTTGAATCTGCTGCCTGATAGTCAGTGTCGTCCCTTTGACTCAACTAAGAAAGAGGAAAATATATATATTATTTCCAAAAATCCATGACAAAGAATTCACTGAGCAAGCCACACAGACAGCTTTCCAGTTGTCTCACTTTCACCTTAGGACCATACCTCTGGGAAGGAAAGTGTCAGCATGACAGTCGGGGAACACGTCATGCTGCTCTAAATGATTGCTTGCACTAAAGACGAGCGTGGGCTGCACTAATTGCAGCTCTTCCCGACCTCAAAGGCCACAGGATGCCCAAACAGTAAGTTACCATCCAGATTTGGAACACCCCATGTTTGGCCAGACAAATTGCAGCGATCAAAGGTTTCCCTCCCAGTTGGTGATTGGCTTCATTGTATAGCTGATATTTTTAACAATCTCCTATCATGGAACAATCATACAATGCCTTTCAACACCTTTGCAGGGTGTGATTATGATTAGGATCCCGGACGAGGCAAACGTTCTTAAATTTCTGCTTCATTTTTCTTTCAAAAGAAGGTAAAGTAAACAAAGATAAACTTTACTGAATAAGAAAAACAAAAGGCACTGCAGTGTTGAGGCAAGAAGATTTAACGGGACATTGGAAAGCAGGTCGACTGACAGCTGATAAAGAGAAAGATAGCGCTGGAAAAACTAATTTGGGAACAGCGTGGGGTGAAATTAATGATAGTAGATCGGACAATCAATAAAGGGGGAAAACGGAAGGCAAAACAAACAGAGTAACAGAATTGCTAAAAAGACAGACCGACTTAGGCATTCTAATTTTTCAGTTTGAGCACTCTCAGTTCGTCTTATTGCCTCCTCTGCATGCACATTAGTCCTTCCAACGTGAAGTAGAGACACAATGAGGCAACAGGGCTTTAACAAAATGACATCATTGCTTAGGAGGCATCCTTCTAAAGCAGTGTCTTCAAATATGATATGTGGCACATCTGCAGCATCTGTTTTTTGTTGTTGTTATAACCCAGTGCTGTATTTAATGAGCTCTATGAAATAAGCATTATAGCATTCACAAGAAGATTTATTTTCGTCACAACATATAAAGTGATCGGAATGAACACTTTTAATAAACACACAAAGACAAAGAGCAAAGGGCAGAAGGTTTGACTGTGTAGTTGATCATTCTAGAGAACTAAAACAACACTTATTTGGAGTCCTCTTCCCTTATCACCTTGGTGTCTATATTCCAGTGTGTGTCACACTTCTTTTGATTCTTGTAAAGGATACACCTGTGCATCCATACTAATACCTCCTCTGGGAAGCCTTCCTTCTCTCTGCCGAAATGCATTTTAGAAATTGAGACCTCCTTCAAGATGGCACAGTGAGATCAAGTTTTCTGTCTGGCAGGAGGGCAGAGAATGGAGGAGGTGAAGGAGGCAGCACAAATGAGAAAAGGCTCACAGAATGCACACAACAATACAGACAGACAAAGACAAGGAAGCACTTTATGACAGGGGGAAGGTAGAAACTAAAATGTTACACACCAAACACAGGAACTGTATTACTGTAGGGTCTTTACCTTAGAACATAAAGTGCCTTGAGGCAACTGTGATTGTGATTTGGCACTTTACAAATAAAATTGAGCACAGTGGCACGGTGATTAGTGGGGTGTGTAGGGTTTGTGTGGGTTCTCTCTGGGTACTTTGGCTTCCTTCTAAAAGTCCAATGGTGAATCTAAATTGTCCATAGGTGTGAATGTGAGTGTGAATGATTATCTGTCACTCTGTGCCAGCCCTGACAAAGTCACCAGTCTATTGCATGTTAGGTAAATTGGTATAGGTATAAATATAGTAAATTGGCATTGTGTAAATGTAGCCTAAACTTCTGAGTGGTCACTTAGTCTAGAAAAATGTGATATAAAGGCCAATCCATGACATGAGATTACATGAGAACATTAAAGTGCAATCAATATATGTGAAGACAAAGTCTAGAACTGAAGCAAACACAAATGAATATTGGTGCACTATGAGACAGCTACGGTTGGACAGTAGGTCTGTGGGGCGTTATTGCTAGCTTGGATCAGATCTACTATTGAGACCCTACATTAACCACCATTCTGTGAACCTACTGTGAACATAATAACTAATCACACTTTCCTGGTGCTGGTCCAGTTGCTGAATGGATGGGCCTAGCTGGTGGCATAGTGACATCACCTCATGACAGAAGTCCTTATGGCACGTCTAAAGTTAAAGTTTATGAATATGGGCTGTGTGCATTTTGTGTTCTTACAATATTTATGTAGCACCTAAGGCTTTATGATCAAAATGAAAATGAAAATGTCATTCTCTGCAATATGGAACCTTTAATGAATCTGTTTTGGTAACCAGGACACATGAAAGTGGTTGCCAGATGGTCCAGGGCTGAGTGTGTCTCACCTGAGTGCCCATTAGTTTGTGGAGGAAAAAAAATTTGAGGGCTTTGAAGCACATCGAGCATGTGCATGATTTCCCGTATGTTTTATTTTTCATATTAATCCTCATTCGAAGATAATTAAAATGAAGCCCTAAAATTTTACTATATTTTTAATTAGGAGGAAACTTTGGAAACTCTCTTGAATGCAGTTATGGGTTAACTGCTGAACTAACATGGAACTGGCATGTAGTGAAATTATCTGGTGCTAACCACTGCAGCAGCTCAGCTGCTTTCAAACCAGCTATTAAAGTTTCATTCCCTTTATGCATGAAAACAGCATGCCTTGCATATTCAAATGGATCCACTCCAGGAGAAGCCAAGCCACATGTTTCTAAACAGCATTACATTTTTTTGACAAGTAAAATGTTCGAGGATTTCACATATTCACAAAAAAAAAACCCTAATCCTTGAACAAAATGGAAACTTGGACTTTTGTTTAATTACTTGTGGGATATGACATTACGGCACTAATTACACGAACTGTAGCAGTGAAGGAATGTTTTTAGAAAACAAGAGATAACCATTTTCTGCTTTCTAGGAACGAGCATTTGAGCATTTGATCCCTTTCTCGTGACTCAGAGAACTAAATTGATTAAACTTCACTTCAGTGCTTGTTTGAATTATGCCCACATATAAATCTCTCATTTCTGCTTAACAGAGCTGCGGTATTTTAAAACTAAATATTACAGCAAACAGAAATTGGTCACGCAGGCTGAGGTTTTGGATGGTGGCCGTTTTGTTTTGGTATGCATTCCATAACTTTGCCATTGGCATGTTTGCCCATTCCCTCTCTGGAGATGGTCTAAAAGAGTAGTACTTGTTTACAGTTTTATTCTGCTTTAGTTTCTTCGAATGATTGGTCTACATTTGAGGGAAAGTGGACAACAGATGAACCAAACAGGGTCTTGTGGCCCTATGGGACCAAAATCTTGTATCAGAAGCACCCAGCTGAGCATGTGGCACACTGTACAGCTTCATCACTGAGCCTTCCCTTCAGACTCCCTTCACTCCAGCGAAAGAAGCACTGAGTTGGAGCCTTTTTTTAAATTACAAGGTCAGAGTTTCAACCGCACCCATGTCGAAGACACCCCTTCTCTCCCTTTACTCATGCATGCACACAGGCACATCACACACACAAGCCCACAGACACACACACACACATGTATACATGGAGATAGAAAAGTCAGCCCAAATATGATCTTCAGTTTACTTCCAAACACAGATGTTTCTCAGCTTGACAGACTGAAGCTAATGATCCTTTTTTAACACATTTCTGCTTGCATGTTAACTCGGTACAGATGAAACAAACAGTAACATATGTATTTAAATAAGCAAGGACTCCAAGCTTGAAATATCTCTCTTCATCACAAGAGCTGTTTTTTTCAGGAAGCAACTGAAAAGTGAAAAGTGGTTAAAAAAAAAAATCACACAGATAATTACAAGAAGTCTGCAGCACATTTTCTGCTCTAGAAATATCAAGTGAGTCACGATGCTCATTACCTTTCCAAACATGATCCTTCCAGCACTTATTTCCTGTAAGGAAGAACTGTTATGGGGACATGAACTGCTAATGCAGTACTGATTCTCATATCAAATTTCTAATATAAATTAGGAAGGGATGCTTTACTTTAGTGGAGTTCTGTCACCATCATTGACCAATGGGTATTGTTTAAAACAGAAGAATTTTTAATTTAGAAACCCCCAAACCTGAAAGCCAACAAATATATGTTACTAGCACAAACATTGCTACAAGGAACACAGTTTGTTTCCACATTTCCACAGTATTATGCAGAAGTCTTGAGACAACCCCTTATTTCTTTATGTTTTTTAAGGAAAATTGGAAATAGGTGTAGGAATTCATTGAAATGTTTGCAAACATACAGGGAAATGTAGCACATAAGGCAAAAACAGAGTTTGTAGAATTCTAATAAAATTGAAAGTCAGTATTTGGCATGACCACCTTTATTCTTCAATAAAGCCCGAACTCTTTTAGTAAAACTTTCTTTTAATTCCTTAAAACAGTGATCAGCAATAGTTCTCCAGGCATCTGGGAGGGCTAATCCATGACTGATAGTATTCCATTGTGTGTTTTTCTATCCAGGTGCTTTTACTGCATTGGCAGTGTGTTTGAGATCATTGTAGTTCTGAAAGATGACTGTATTGCATGGTAGATCAAAATCTGATGGTACTTTTCTGCATTCGTAATTCCATCAATTTTTTGCAAAATCCCCAACACCACTGGCTAAATGCAGCCCCATGTCAGAGCCCCCACAGTGCTTTACAGAGAGACGTTCTGACGTCTCTGTATATATTGATGACAATTTGAGTGAAATTTTTCAAAATTTGGATTCAGTTGTGTAGTTTGGCATATCTCATCTTTTTCTTCCCATTTTCCTTCTTTAAACATTGCTTCTTTTCATCCACCCTTGCACTGAGACCATTCCTGATGAGGTTTCAGTGAGCAGTAGATGGATCAAGTGCACCTCTGGGGTCATATGTCCTTGCTGGACTTTATTAAAAACGTAACTGCTAGATTCAAGATTCAAAAATGCACTGCATGGCTTGCTGAGATACGTCAAGGTTTTGGCTTATTGCTCTTTGGGATTCACCTTCTTGGTGGAAGATATACTATGTTATGCTTTTCAAAATATTTTCTTTTAGATTTGGCTAAGAAAAAATAGCGTGTTTTTATGACAGACTGCTAGTAACTGACAAAAGAGGTGGCCAATTTAAAACTGATTATTTGCTAAGCTGTCTATTATGTGAGAACATGGGTGAAAGAGCAGAGCAGTCAAAGTCAAAAGAAAAACTTTTAAATGGATTCAGAAACCCTGTTGAACTACTCCTGAAGATCAAATTCATAAGATAACAAGAAAGTCTGCCTCCTTGGAAGCCAAATATAAAAACATATGAAGTGACTCAAGACTTTTGCAGAGCACTGTATATGCAAAAATGAAATGCTTTGTATATAAGAAAATGTTTCTGTCAAAACTTCTGTTCAGGCTTGTTCCTTGATTAGAATGTATTTCTAGAAATTGTCTTTTTCTTATGCTGATTACAGTAGTGAGAACTTGAGAAGCACCGGTATCAGCAACTGAATTTAGGTATGTGCGGCGCATATTATTGCTATGATAGAAGTTAAGATCTAAGAAGTGAAGCGGTTTAGTTCACGTCACCTTTGTTGAGGCATAAGGTTGAAAGGTGAAAGCTTAAGAGTTGAAAAGTTGAGAGGTTACATAGTAGTTGTTCCCAGATGTTACTAAAACTTGAAACAGAATGAAACAATATGTTGCTGTCAGAGTGATGTAACATGACTTTGCCACCAAACATGTTGGCAAAGTCATTCAAGAACATGACACCCATTGATTGTAACATGATGGGACTAAAACTAGCTTCTTAAAAAAAAAAAAAAAAAAGATTGCAGAAGAGAATAAATCTATAAGTATTTCATATTTTTGGGTACAGTAAGTTCAAAAGAATGTGATCAATGCAATTAAAAGGGGCATTTATCTGAACAAACCAGTCTTGATAAATAATCATTAAACAACTGGTTTTGATGTTTATCTATGACATTTTTGATGATATTTTAGAACAAAATACTCATTGTGAGAGTCCCCCTTGCCCTGCAGACATAGCTCAGGTCATTCATGCTTCCAGTCACCACGGCAACAGTCTCACGGACATGTCATTTGCTGAGCAGCATGCATAGCTGTGGATTGCCTGACCCTATATTGCAGTCAGTCAGTAGTTCAAACAGTGCGCAACAACAAACATTTCTCCCCAGTGACCTTCTCTTCATGGCTTCAGCCAAATTGAACAAATCAACTCGTTTTTTTCCCCCTTACCTACAACATTTCCCTCTCTTTGTCTCCATCTCCCACTCTCCCCTTAATTTACCTGTCAGCCTCTCACATCCACAGAAGCTTATCTGTGATGAAAAACACAAGCACTCTTACCTAATAAAATGGCACCACTTTGTCTAATAATGCTATGTATGCAAAGACGGGAAGAACCATAAAGCCTGTTCAATATACGGGAAGAGAAAAGGCAAGAGAAGGACCAAGTACTAGATTAATTTTTGTTATCTTTTCCAGAGATTTATGTTTTATGGAATTATAAATTTCACATATGGATTTGTTTATAAGTCCGTGGTGTGTCTTCATCTGTTATTATTCCAGGAAACCGCGACTCTGCTTTTCCCAGTTTTTGAACTATAGTGTCTCTGCTTTTAGTTAGATTGGGCATTAATCAGCTAGAAGAAGGCAACATTCAATCACAGTCTGCTTTATCCCTCTAGCCAGCAATCAATATCTGAACTTCAATTAGGTTTGTTTGTTGGTTGGTTTATAAATCATTTGTCCTTTTATTACCAATTCTAGCTGCAAAAGGTTTAAGATATTCTATCACTATATTACTCTTTAACCTAATTGCTTTATCTAGTTTCATGTCTGAGCTATTTTGTCCACATTAATTCCAGCTACGGCTACCTGACCTTAGTCACACATAATGCCCGGAAGCATCAAGTGACAATGCAGAGATACAGTCTGTAAATTTGTACTCTTACGGGAAATCATAAGCTAAGCTGGTCGCCTCTCTGATTTCCACAGTAATTGATCCACATCGTAATCCTTTGTAAATACAGTATGAACTTACAGATAACTGGAAAAGCTTGATAGGGATTAGGATGATTGCATCTCTGATTCAAGACGTCTGTTTCTAATTATAGAGGTTAATTATAAGGTATTTACAGTAAATATTAGTGGACGTCTCTCTGTGTAAGACAAAGAGCGTTTCTAGAGCCAGATAAAAATATTTAACAGAAGTCACAGTTGGGGTGACTTCCTGTACATTACCCCAAGATAAATAAATAAACTCTCCTTGTCTGTATCATGATGGGATCATGTGGGAACCTGCTGTGTTCAGTACAGGACAATGATGCTTGAAGAAATGGAGCCTTATAGTATAAATAAAAAAACTAATATACAAGGAAAACTACTATATTACTACATTACTTTATATTGCATTACTACTATGTAATTAGAAAACATATGTTAGACTTCAATGAGAAACTAAACTTTCTGCAGCTTTGGCAGATTTCTGCTTCACTGACACGGATTCATTTATTTTTGTAAAAATAATATTTTATTTGCATGCCGTCAAACATTAAACCTGCTAAGAATAACTAATAGGATTGCCCTTTCACTATTTGCATTTTTCCTATTTAGTTAATATTGCTTGTTGAGGCAACCATGTGTCTTTACTGCCATCTAATGTCGAGATAAAATTGTGATGAAACCAGTTTTCCACGATCTAACTGTTATTTCATTGAACATACACTGTACCTGCATGTCGTTGAGATGCCCCATTGCAACATTTTATCCTTCTTCCTGCTAAACAGAAAGCTTTCAAAGTTTTTAAAAACCGAAGACAAAAATACATTTTCGACTTTTATTTTCCATTGCACAGTAATCTCTATCTACAGAATTTCTAAATTTTTGTGGCAGCAGATAAAGTCATAAACATCCATGTGAAAGTTGCATAAAACTGTACAAGAAAATTGGCTACAATGAGAAAAATACTGCAACCCACTGATAACTGTTGAATCGAGGACAGAAGATGGCATATGGCAGATAGACAGGACTCCCTCTTATTGAGTGTGGATCATATCAGGTAGGAATACTGCATACTGTAGTATATGGGCTGAAAAATCTAATCACTCAAAGATGGGAAAACAAGTATAACATTAAAAGAAATAACAGCTGGGTTAAAGGGAAAGACATCAAACGGATATTGGAGGGGGCTGACTTATAGCTAAAACAAGCTATTTTTCCTGAAGTACTTCTTTTTGTCTCTCTTTTTAAGCTTAGGGGCGAAAGATAGACCTACCAGCCAACATTCACACCACAATGCTTACTGAAAACACAGGAGACCATATCTGCAGCTTCGCAACCAACAGAGAGAATACAGAGGACAAGTGAAGAATTAAATTAAACCAAAATTTAGAGATCATCCTCACATATTATCACGCATTATCTTATCCTTGTCCTCTTTTTCTTTTTTTAAAAAAAAAAACTTTATCGGTGGTTTAAGTTTGTCTACACTTACCTGAACACAAACTGTTGACTGGTGAGACTAGGATATCACCAGCAATGAGTAAACAACCGGAACAAAAATATTATAAATCATATCACTTCATTTACATGAACATAACCTTACATACAGACAGAGAAGATGTACAAATACCCACATTCACACAGATGAATCCCATAAATATTGTTCGAGGTGTTGTGGAATGATAGTGAATGATGTGAATTTTTATGATCTACCGTGCTATAAATGGCTGAGCTCCTTTGCAACTTTCCATTTCCTAAAACCTGAAAAGTGACAAGGGTGATATATCTAAACTGCCCAGATCCTGGGCCTGCACTACATCGGTGAAGCTGTACTGGTTAAAACATATTCACATGTACCGTGTGGTTTCCAGACTCGTGGCCAAATGCGATGGGACAACGTAATGGGGAAGGTAAAGCAATTCTTTGGCGTCAGAAAAAAATATGGCCTGTCTCCTCTTTTGTTGCCTGAGCAACCTCAGCATTTACTTTCCACTTAGATTGTCAAACTATTTACTTATATACAAATAAAGGTTAAAAGCCTGGTAGACAGAGCTACATCACATTTGAGCTTGACTGCAAACTTGGAAAATAGAAACAAGATAATAATGAAGGTAACACCAAACACAGCTGTCTCATCCACCTCAGTAAGTAAATATTAAGAAAAGGAATCACATGTACAGACAACTGTCAGCAAAACACAGAAAATAACAAAAAAAGTAGACACACACACACACAAAAAAACCGTTTAAAATATGTCCCTTTAAAAGATTACTCAGCCATTTTCCTTGTTTTTATCCCACCTGTATGATTACTGTTAGGATTTATGCTTGCAGTGTATGTCATCCCATACTGATACTGGCTTGGCTATTTGTGTATTTAACATTGATCTCATCAAGCCACCGAGCTCGTGACAACGGAGAGAGAGCGAGCGAGAGAGGGAGGCAGCTCACATTGCATCTGATAAATGTGTGTGGCTCATACATGCTTTCTTTTAGAATTAAAGAAAAAAAGGGGGAAAAAAGGCTGATGTCGCCATGTTACTGAGTCCTAAATATGCCTTTTATATCCTTGCCCTCCTTATAGATTCCAGCCCTTTTCATAAGGAGAAATTAATTTCAGTTGTTAGACAAAAGTCACAAAATGCATTTTCTTTTTCAACAAATTAAATATCATCCACTTTCACAACAATAGAAAAATAAGAGATTTGCCAATAATAATAATAATAATAATAATAATAATACAGACAGAGCAAATAACCCAACAAATAACAAATAGAGGAATGGCAAGAAAAGAAATTCACGCACACGTTCTCACGCACGCACCCACACACACGGTAACGATATGAAAGTTTGTCAAATACAGAGGTGAGTCTAGAGATTGAGCAAGATGATGAAATATCCAGTGTACTTCCGAATGAGTTGCTTTTATCCCTGCGACTATCTGCATAGAGGAGACATCACTGTCGCAGCACTTCTTATACTTCTCCAACGGTGCCTCCTTCGGCCCTCGCGCCCTCCTTCCATCTCCTCGATGAGTTATCCCTTTGTTTTGTACTTGTCACTTGGAAGTGGATACAGCATTGCACATTTATTAGATCTATGTATATATA
>VVHJ01010170.1:5711-20537 GCA_015107715.1 Tylochromis polylepis | reverse complement strand
CACACACACACACACACAGCATTGACAATCACACTGTGACTGTGGATCAATCCATTGCACCTGTGCCAGATCAGCCTTGAGATGTCTGTTTTTGTCTATTACAGCACAAACATCATGCTTTTGAAAGTTGAGTGCATCTACATTAGTATCATTTCTCTGTTACTGGAAATCTATAAAAGCTTCAGTGTCAGTATAACATGAACTACTTGATCACTGTGTACGCCGTGTGTGTCAAACTCAGGACATGCAGCCGAAATCTGGCCAGTATTTTGGGTCCTATAGTTCACCTCTCCCATATAATCTAGTCTAGTTTTGAGACCCTAATGTGCAACATGGAACAAAAATTTACATCTTTCTGAAACTTTCTACAGACCTAATAGAGTTTTCATGCCTGTTTCACAAGCCTGATCAGGCTAGGTAAGACTTGTACCCATATGCTACCAATAGCTATCACATTTAGGCTTAGGAATCAGTTTGTTGTGAGTTGGCCGTAGGTAGAAATGTATTTAGTATGCTAAATTTGCTCAACTAAGGCCCCATTCATACAGGACTAGAGACCATTCAGTGAACCCCTGGTTGCCACCAGTCACTAGAGAAAAACGCGTATTCTCCAGCAGGTTGGCAAATGACTGCTTGTTGTCACTAGCGAGAAGTTGGTAGCAGAGGAAAATGGTACTGCACCAAAAACCCAATTGCAATTGCTTTGGTCACTTACAGGTTGTCACAGTTTGCAGTTTGCATGGACGTCGACGTGTGTGTTTTGCAGCTGCAACCAACACATTTCAAAAGGCGCAGCCTTTACTTTGATGGCAAAAGTTCTTTGTTCCCATGTTTCCATATTGCATCGCACTTTTTCATAATTAGCTACAGCTCAGAAAGTAAACGGCAAACGTATGCAGACAGTTTTGCCGAGCAAACTACGGGAAACAGCAATAATCTGCTGGAGACAGCACTCTCTTTTTTTCTATAAATCAAACTGTACATGAGAAAGTTGTATGAACATGTTTTTAATCCCTTTAAAACATATAAATAAATAATATATCTGATCCTTCAAGTGATTTTGATTTTATAGTATTACCCTTAGTAAAACATCGTTTGAAAATCCTCCTATAGATCTGTGGTACAAACCTGCTGTTTTTTAAACAACTTTACAACATATAGAAAAATTAAAATAAGTACAAATATCTCAAAACTGAATATTTTATATAATTTATATAATGTGTTTCTGGCTTTCAAATTATTGCTTCCCATGAGCGTAACAATCCATTCAGACTATTTGGTGACTAATTTCTACTCATTAGCCGTGTGCTGCAAGAAAATTTGAGCGACAGGTTTGAGAGCATCAGTAATTACAGAGTGTCCTGCCAACTGAGCTAATTTATGTCAGTGTTTCAGCACAGGTTTATGAGGTCACGATGTGTTGCCTCTGTATGTTTATTCAAATTTCCAGGTGCTGTTTGACAATTATTGTGCCATACATAGAAATTGTGACGGTGCCAAGGCAGACCCCATGACGCGCTCATGTTGCTCCACTTGGTTTTATTCACACTTCACACTATACACTTAAACGGTTGCTGTCACACACACACACACCGCGGCTACAGCTCACCTGCTGCCAGCCGCACACAGCATCAACAACCACCACAAACCAATAATCAGGACCCTTTAAGGCTGGCGAGGCGTGATTGCTGCGGTGCCGCGCAGGTGAAGCCATCTCCACCGCACGGCACCGCAGCCACGCCCCGCCACAGAAATATTTGTGGGTCTCTGCGAAAAAGGAGATTATCGTTCTGTCTCCCTTTAATAGCAAGTCAGGGGTTTCATAAAAATCACACTTGATGTCAGGAAACACGGGTGTCTGGATGAACTCACTGAAAGATTTAGGTCTTTAATATGTACTGTTACCCAGTGTGTGAGATCATTCTGCTGACACTCAGCTTCCTTGCATTCTCTGTTGGAACTTAATAATTAGTGTTTTATCAGGGCATAGCCATTACTTTTAAAGTGGGGCGTTTCATAACCTGAAAAATGACTGTTTATTCTCATGATTTATATCTAGTCTGGTTCAAGCTCATTTAATAATTTTTTTTGAACAAGCGTTTTTGAAGCCATGCAGGCTCACAGTTAGGACTTTGATCATCAGTAATGGCTTTAAAATAAACTGATAACTTGCACCCCTAATTTTTACCCTGAATGATGATTATCTGAAAAAATAAAGCACAGATGACCTATTTTTTGTTGAGCTGCAATCATTTGTACTAATGAACTGCTCAGATTAAGTTGGACTGATTTGCCAATAATCAAATAAAATCACAGCATGTAGTGATAAACCTTTACTATGTGAATGCAAATGTTGAGTGTAGTCGGAGCAGAATATAAACCGGCTCTCAATGCTCACTCCAGATTTTAGGAATTCGACTTCCAAATGGAATCCAAAGGTTACCTTTATCTGAAAAGAGAACTGAGCAAAAGTCTAATCCTTGTTCTCTTTAGCTTGTTGCCTCTGGTTCAGGAATAGTTTGATATTAGGAATATGGCCCTTGATGCACTGACCAGCGTCTGTCCACTCTTGGTGAAGCTCTCCCAAGTTCTTGACTTTTGTTGCCAATCATCTCAAGGCTCTGGTTATCCCTGTTGCTTATGTACCCTTGTCCTAACACACTTTTCCCTTCTAGTCAGCTTTCCATTAATATGCTTTGATATACCACTCTGAACAGTCAGCTTTTCAGAAATCACTGACAGTTGTCGACACGCTCCTTGTAGACGGTACATACATATATACAGCAAGTTTCACTTGTATTCTGTAAACCCGCCTTTTCACTCTTGCTGCTATCCTGCTGTCACACAATCAAATCAAATCAAGTCATAAAACACCAAATCTCAACAACACTGGCCTCAAGGCGCTTTGTATTTTAAGGTAAAGACCCCAGGTATTTAAAATTATCCATGTTCACTACCTCTGCTCCCTGTTACACCCCTCTCTCTTTCTCACTCTCTCTCTATCATACTCACATACACATATTCTATCTTGCTTCTACTGACCTTCATTCCTCTTTTCTCCATTGTATACTTGTACCTCTCCAGGCTCTCTTCCACCTGTTTCCTACTCTTACTACAGAACACAATGTCATCTGCTATCCAATATATTTGAATAGTAATTTACTCAAACTCAAAATTATAGATTCAAGATTTTTATTTACCATTTGCGCTTAAGACCCACAGACCATGCACATTGGAATTCTTGTGCAAAGCTCCCCAGGTCAAGTTACATTTTTGAGAGGTAGACAGAAAAACAAGTAAGAAATAGAATAGAAATAGCAAAAAATAAATAAATAAATAAATAAAAGTAAAAAATAAGGCAGAGAATAAAGCAATCTACTAATAGTATTTACTATATAAAAACACTGTACAGAGAGGGTGGTAATACAAGTACTCGCTGGCGAGAATCCAAATACCATTCCAGGTATTGCACACAGGTGCAACATTAGGTGTAATACTCTAAATGTCAAAATGTGCAATACTATGTTTCACAAATCTGTTTCAGTAAGCATATTGCACATTAAACAGACAGTGATTTATCCCATTGTACATTCGAAGTGAGGTGAGGTAGTGCTGTGTTATTTTAAGTATCAAGTGTTTTTTGTTTTGCCATCAGTCTGACTGCGGCGGGGAAGAAGCTGTTGAAAAACCTTGTTCTGTGTGTGATGATGCTGTCCGCTCTGTTGTGTCTCAGATTGTACGTACAGTTTTTGTGTCTGAGCAGAGAGTGAGCTGGATAGTGCGAGTCCCTGATAATTCCCTCTGCTCTTTTTTGGCAGCGTTGTGCATACAGAGAGTCCATGGAAGGAAGTTTTGTCCCTATGATCCTCTCCGCAGTCTTTTTGACTCTTTGCAGAGCCTTTCTCTCTGCCTGTGTGGTGTTCCCATACCAGACAGTGATGCCTGCGGTGAGGATGCTCTCTGTCAGTCCTCTGTAGGCCTGGGTGAGAGGGCGATGGTTCATGCCGGCTTCCCAGAGCAGCCGAATGAAATAAAGCCTTTGCTGGGCTTTTTTTCACTGTTGCTGTGGTGTTGACAGTCCAGCTCAGGTCTGATGTAACCTGCAGTCCCAGGACTCTGTGGCTATTGTGGCGATGAGCCCCAGGATGGTGGTGTCATCAGCATATTTGATGACGATGGAGTTGTCTTGGGTGGAGACACAGTCATAGGTGTACAGGGTGAAGAGTTTGGGGCTGAGGCAGCAGCCCTGTGGAGATCCAGTGCTGACGGTGAGCTCAGCAGACACGCGTCCTCCCATTCTCAACACCTGTGGTCTGTCTATCAGGACGTCCAGAATCCAGTTGTAGGTGGGAATCGGATGCCAAGGTCTGTCAGCTTCTCGATCAGGTTGCCCGGGCGGATGGTGTTGAAAGTAGAGCTGTAGTCCAGGAAGAGCATCCTGACATACGTTCTGCTACTTTCCAGGTGTTGCAGAGTGTGGTGGAGGGCTATTGCTGTTGCATCATCCACTGTTCGGTTGGGCCGGTATGCAAACTGGAGAGGGTCTATAGTGTCCGGGACCATGTGGTTGATGTGTGTAAGAACCATTTTTTCTAGACACTTCATGACACTTCATGAATTATATATTGTAACAAAGATTGAAACAGTGGATTTCTGATTTTCATGAGCTGTAAGCAATAAGAATCAAAATGATGGTTTGATGGTTATGTTAGAACATCTCAGTCTGTGAATGCCGTTGGGTCAAAGGTCTCTTGGTTTACTTGAAGAGAATATCTTGACTTAAACTCATACTTTCACTTCATGTGAAACAGCACTTTAAACTAGAAAGGGTTAGGCAACACACAAAAGCCTTTTAACTGAGCTGCACTGTAACCACTCAACAGTTCAATATTACAAGAAACACAGCTTCACAATAACCAGCCTTTTGTCTACATATTCCAGAAGAAAGACACAGGTTTGTGTGAAGCAAAATATTCTTGAGAGCAGCAAGAATTTGGCAACACTGAGATAAACTAAACTTAATTACACTACATACTGATCGGGCATTTTCCTGATTAAATATGACTGTAAGTAGCAGGGTGAAAAGGTAGAGGTTCATTATCAGAAAAGCTGTTGTGTCAGCTCAAACTCTGCATGCCCATATAAAGACAAACCCGGAAATTTTATAGCACAGACTTGGCAATTCGGAAAGTAACACAACAGACTTAATCATCCAGCAGACAGGCAATTTCCTACTGCACTTGTTAAAGTCAAGGTGAGAAGTTAGCAGCTCGGGCTCATTTTTATTCTGTAATGTATTATTTAATCAAATGGTAAGCGTCTTGGTTTCTGTATTTATATGGACGCATTTTAGGGTCTTTTATGTGAAATCAGGTCACTAAATCAATATCTCAAGCCCTGCAATAAACTCAACTCAGTGGAGACAAATTGAATAAAACTCTCACTTTCTCCAACATAAACAAAAACCTCATATCAAATCAAGACAGGTAAAATATTTATTTGGAGTTTTGCCTCAGAAGCATGGACCCTGATACACTGGAATGTATCAGAATGTGTGGATAACAGAGTATGGACTATTATTTTGTGGAAAATAGCATGCGAAGAAGCCAAAATAATGTTAATGTTATTGTTCTTTTCCTTTTTTTTTCTCTTATGGATGCCCATGACCTAAAATGCCCAAAGTTTCAAATAATTAGGTTACTGTATGTAGTTAGCAATTCTTAATATCCAGTTTTTGTTCCTGTTCTTGACTCTGTATGACATCAGTTAGAGCACATATCTCAATATGGACATCTGAAGCACACAGTTCTGATTCGAGCACATGAACTCTGCCTATCTGATAATCAAACCTGTCACTTATGAGGGCCAATCACTCAGACTCGAACTCGTCCAAGATTTTTAGTAGATACACCTTTTGGTATCAATTTGAAGCTCCTACGTCACCTTGTTCTCGACTTACGGCAGTACTGTGATGACAATCAACCTTTTACGTCTGAAGGGTAAAAAGTAGCTGTAGCTGGCAGCTGTGTACAAGGCCTCACTTCTGTTAATTCAAGTGATGAGAGTGGACTGTGGAGTCAACCATGCATTTATGGTGCCTACAGGAACATTTTTAACAAAAAAATCTAGCAAATAACATGGATTCCAGTGCAGTTATTTACACCAAGAAAAGAACATTTTTTGTATTTTATTAATATCACAAGATATTTGTGCCATGCACCTATAGAGTGTATCAGCATTCTACACCAAACTTGCTAGCATTAGCCGATAACTTATCAAAATAAGTAAGGTTGCCAAAACTTTCAGATTTCTAAATCATAGAACGACATCATGGTGATTGTGTCCCTCTTTTATATACAGTCTTTGTAATGGCTGGGTCAACTCTGGCACTGTCAAAAATCACCAAATAAAGAAATCCGCTTAATACTTTAGGTAAAACATAATAAACAATAATGCTACAAAGCTAACATTTCATGTGCTGTCATTTCCCAGCATTCTTATTCACCATTATTTATTCTCTTTCCATATTTGATAAATTTGTCTCTTTTTTTGTTTTGTCCCTATACTTGCTCACAGAGGCACAAGCCATTTGTTGTCATTATCACAAGCAAACACATCACAGGAGAGGAAATCACTCCTCACACATACATATATACATATGCATACTGTCTGCTGCGCATGAATTATAATACACCACATTATACATTCATGCCACAATGCATAATGTGTTATATCATGACACGCAGCATCATGCAACGACACTGAATGGATTGAATGTGTGAAGGGAGTTTTAATTAACACAAAAGCAGATGAACGAGCACACACACACGTTAGTACGTGAATGATATAGTCAGAAAGTTTAGTTTTAGTTTCACCTTATTAAAGACACACTCACGGGTCCATAGCAAATAAAATAAATACATAAAGAAGAAAAGAACATTTAAAGCAAACTCCACAATGTCACATAATTACATAGAGGCTAGAAGGAAAGAAAGAAAAGAAAACTAAGTTAATAAAAAATCTCTTGACCTGCTAGGGAGGCAAAGTGAAAAAAAAGAGCCAAGTCAAGTATAAAAGATAGAAAGCACATGCACAGCTCACACAATACTGGAACACAACAGATACATGGGGAAGAAACAGAGATATAAATTGTGTTTATACTCTTACTAAAGCCACTGACGTTTTTACACAACATGGCTAACCAAAATTCAGCCATAGAATGTAACGCAAACACTGATTAAAAGACAAGTGACCTTCATGCGTTTGTATATGAATGCAGAATGTCTCGAATCTTTTTGATTATCAGCACGAGGCAAAAAGCAAGTGCGAAACATCCGTCATCCTCTGACAGAATAACTCGAGCCTGAATATAACAAAATCCATCAAAAGTGAGAATGACTGCAGGATTCTTTTTGGAAAGCTCTTCAATCTTTTACTGCTCCTGCAAAGTTAGTACTTGTCTTCAGCTCTCAAAACATCTCCGCCATAGTGAAGCCAAAGAGCTGTACGGTTAAGTTTTCTCATTAATGTTGCCCTCTGATCCTCCCTTCTGGGCCACTGCTTACTATTAAACAAATGAGGACTTCAAGCTCACTCCTCTGCATCTCTTTGTAAACCTCTGCTTTCCATTCCATCCGCCCTTCCGCTTTTTTTCCTTCTTTTTTTTAAAATAAATGATATTTTCTAATATGCTATGCACAGGCTGTTTTAATGCCACACAGTTTACAAATGAGATGGTGTGACTAAGAGCTAAACAGCCACTGGTGATGGAAAGTGGGCAACTGCCGAGTTAAACATTTGTCAAGTCGAGTGATAAAATTTGCTACCAATAACGTCAAAGGATAGGACTGACTGACAAATAAGATGGTGGTACATCAGAGGGTTACCTAGGCAACTAGAGTCAGGCATGTCTGCTAGTGACCAACCAACTACAAAACGATGCACGATGAGAGAATCACTTCCGTTGTGGAAGTTTGCCGCATAGTAACATCTCTAGGAAGAAAGTCAGCACCTCCAAGTGTGGGGCCTTGGTTCTCAGATGAAAACAGGTGGAGTGTGACTCAAAGCTGTGACTAGCGATGAATGAGATTGCAAATACAAGTGGTGGAAATGAGCTTTCTGCATCAGGTGCATCTGGGGTCACCCTTTCAAACAGGATTAAGGACCTCAGAGTCATTCCAAATAAAAGCTATCACAGCTAGATAATGAGTGTAAAGTAAAGGAGTCCTTCCATATGCTCCTGTTATGAACACCCTCCTATTATAGGGTGATATTGATCTTTAAAAGTTTACTCAGAAAGTGCTTTCTTTAAGTTTTGTTCAGTGACTTATCAGAAAACAGAAAAAACATGTAACCAGAGTTTGTTTGTTTACTCTAGAAACAGACATTCAGTTGGTACTGTTCTGCTTTTGAAACTATAATAAATCCCATTACATTGATGCTACAAGTTGGTTACAGAAACCAGAACACAGATGAGAATTGAGTTTTAGTTTGTGACATTTGGAATGCGTGCAACATTGATTTGGTTGCAGTTTTTAACAAAGTACAAATGTCATGTGGATATCACCTGTAGTGAAATTATGAGGGCTCAAACATGCTGGGGAAAAACAACAGGAATTACGAAAGGCCAAAATTTCCCCCCACCCCATCCACTTTAAGGGCTGCAAGGAAGAAAATATTCATAGTGAGAACAGAAAAGGTTACATGGCCTCATTAAATAAACTAAAGTTTATGTCACTGTCATTCAGGGAGGAGCTTAGAGTGGAGCCTTTGGTCTTCCACACTTAAAGGAGCTTCTTTAAGTGGTTTGGGAATCTGACTGGAATGTCTCAAAGGTGAAAAGATTTGGGCATGTAATATTATGAGGTGACCACCACCACACACACACACACACACACACACACACACACACACACACACACACACACACACACACACGCGCGCGCGCACACACAAACACACACACACACACACAAAGGTAAGTGACAGACAAAGAGAAAAGTCCAGACATCTACCTAGACTCCTGATGGATGGATGGTCTTCTACTTAACTGCACTAGCAAGTAAAATGTTAAAGGTAAGAATCATCACACACCCCATGATGCAGTATTATCTCAGCACTTCATCCATAATTTTTTCAGTATGCTGAGTATTGGAACAACATATGTTGTGATTTATCAAAATGAGACTGTCAGACATACCAACACTGTCACTAAAATCTGTCATAAGACAGAGTCAGTCTGCCATCAGTCTGATGCCAGTCTGCAACTGAATATGGTCAATGGTTTTTTTTAATTCTCTATTTTTAACATGTTTGATTTTATTTTCTGTTTATGCTATTTGTATATGTACAACACTTTGTGGACCCTGGTTTTTATTTTAAAGTGCTTTATAAATAAAGGTGGTATAGTAAGTTAGTAATTACATGCAATCTGTTGCTGATAATACAGTAATTACACAGTCAACAGTCAAAAACCACATATCTGTTGCTGTCTACATAGATAGAAAGTCACATTTAATAGAAATTCACAATTATCTATTAAATTTGCACTCAGCAATCGTCCTGTTCTATAGGAATGTAACCAGAATGCAACCAGCTGGTTTTATCAGCCGGTTGAGTCGAGTCCCCCAAAGTTGTGCTCACTGACTCAGTCAGACTGATGGAAACATGTTGGCAATCTATCTGCATTTATAGATTAGACAGCAATTATTTGCAAGCCTTTGACTGCGTCTGTTTGCAGAAAGGTTGCCTCCTACCAGTGACCTGTGCAATCGCCTTGCCATTAAAAGTGGTCGTGAGTGTGCAAAACCCTCAAGCTTCGCGAAACCATTTAGCTAGCACAAATTGCCCCGGTTGCTGACTTAGGAAGTAGCTTTGTCAAGCTAAGTGTGTCCAGTGTTGGATGATTTTTCTGTTGAGCCAATTCAGTGTAAGATTGCTTGGCCAACATTATCTCATGATGATTGTGTACATGAGATGAGCCCTTTTATTCATAGTATTCCCAGAGTATTTAAATTTATTTAATAAACTATTAAAGAAGAAGAAGACGGGTGGATACATAAAATATCAATAATTGGCATCCCTGTATCGATACACTATCACCACACAAAATATTGCGATAATATGCTATATTTTTCCCCACCCCGAACAAATATCCCGTGAGGACCTACCAAACACAGGCCTTCTACCAGATGAGAAGCAACAAATACTCAAATACTTAATGCATTCTCTCATTTAATATGAATGACCATAAGGGGAGTAACACGATAAGTTGCAGATTTCAAATTAGGTTAAATGCTTATTCTGCTGAGGCCACATGTGAATAAATACGAATAAATGTGTCTAGCTCTGAAGGCTGTCATGACTGCTTATGAGAACTAGTCAGTCAGCTGAGTGGGAGGGTAATTCCTTTACAACCGTAGTCAGGTCCCTTTAAAGCCTCAAATAGAGGCAGCACACGCCTTATGTAAGCATTTAGTACAAACATGTAAACCGCCACACAGTGTGCACACAAACACAACACAGTGTTCTTACAGCGACACAACCAACCAGTCGTTCATGCATCGGTGTCACATACTGAGTATTATACATGGACGTGTGGAGTCACACACTGCTGTGTGCAAAGGGCCATCAGTGAATCACGATGAAGCCGTGCATCAATATTCAAAAGTCTAATTAGAGCAAGAAAAACTGGACATTTTTTAAAGAAAAAATAATCAATAATGAAATGAAAATCATGCATCAAGCAGCTGAAAAATGTCCGGGGCCTGTGAATATAAAATATGGAAAGAATCTGTTTGGTCTGACCTTGTCTTTCTTTAAACATTCAGTATTTTCTCAGAAATTGGGCAAAAATGAAAACATCGAGACTGAACTTTCAAATGAAATACAGCCCTGCGGATAAGGCACGGAGTAACTATGTAAAGAGGAGGACAAACAGAAAGAGGCAGAACTGACTCTGCGCCGCAGCAAGCCTTTCCTCCCAGAGACAAATCACCTTCTCCTGTTCTGTATACTGAACAGCGCCTGAGTGGGTACATGCGTATCATATCCACAACACCACACCCGGATCTACCCGGGAGAACGCAGACTGTCAATACAGCCTCACAAACTAAGGTCACGCTCACGTACCTAAACACACACCCACACGGGCACACGCACACAACAAGGCCCAGAGGCAGTGGAAAGCAACAGGTGGGCAGAGAGAAGGAAAGCAGGAGCCGAACCGTCTTCATCCTTATTTACATTTAATTGAGACATGTTTAAAGCAGCAGCACCAGCAGAAGGTTGAAGCCTTTTAGATAAATACAGACATACAAACTGAGGCCCTTATAGTCTCAGAAAATGCAATCTCTTTAAGTGTTAGCAATAGTAATAACAAGGTACTGTACCCACGGAGCCCTTTTAATCCATCTCAGGACACAGATGATCAATAAACCAAGAAAGCCTGAAAAGATGGTGGATTGCTTCTTCGCATGAGAAAAGCTTTATAACTGAAACACTTACAAGTCCAGTGAATGCGTATGAAAAGCTCGGCAACATGTTTACAGACATTTTATTTGGATTGGTTTCAAAATTTTAGACAGCAGAGTAAATCTATTGAACACGGCGGCCGCAGAGCCATTTCCTCCAGTTGGTGCAGTTTTCTCCGAGCTGCACAGGCACAGTCAACACTTAATGGTCGATTGTAGACATGATGATGGGTCTGCAAACTAATATGCTGCCACTTTCCCCATTTCCAACAACAACGCTAGGGTTACAGCTCAGATTCATGGAGAATAATCTATTCCAGACAACACGTATCGTAATGCTTTAAACAGGCTAGTTTAAAAATTTAAGGCAGGAATGTCAAACTCATTTTACATCGTGGGCCACTAACAGCCCACTCTGATCTTAAGTGGGCTGTATCAGTAAAACTCCTCTTTTTTGTCAGTATAAAGAACTTTAACTATGCATTTAATCCCTGAGATATTTTAATATAAGGAGAAGTGCAGTAACAAAAAGTTATTTGTTTAAAAATGTGAATCCACTGTAAAAAAATAAATCAATAAAAAACATTCTCACAGTGAAAAATCAGGAACTTGCCATTGTTCAATTGTTTATCTATTACTTATTTACTTTGGTGTAGTATGAATGGCCACGGGGGAGGTTTTTGTCAACAGGAGAAGCTGCAAAACTTATGGAAATACTGTTAAAACCTTTACATTTATGCCCTCCTTTACATTTTCCAAAATTGCCCAGCGGGCCATATTGGAGCTGGGCCATTTCTGACCCCTGGGCCTTGTATTTGACATCGCTGTTTTAAGGGATTTTTTTTTTTTTGGCAGACAGCTGGGTCATAAAAGTCCTGAAACTATACCAGAGAGCCAAACTACTTTTAAATGTGTCTAGAATTAACTGCAGGATGTTAGTACGAAGTTTGAATTAAGATGCAGCTTGAACTAAAATAGTAAGACGAGAATTAATGAGACCTTCTTTATGATGGAAATGAAAGCAACAGGTCTCCAGTGTTTTAAGCAGGTGAGATTGATTATTATTCTGTCCTAAGGAAAAAGAAAGTTTCTTAGTCATGCAGTCTGTCACTAATTCTCATAACCGAAATTAAGAAAGCCAGTCAAAACACCAGTTGGAAGAAAAATACACGACAGCTGAATAGCTGCAAAGACCTAATGTATTTTCTTTTTTTTCTGTTAAATGCTTTATCAATTTGTTTACGAGTTACAGTGAGAAAGAGGGAGAGGCTTGCCAGACTGTGAGAGTGTTGTGTATGTAGTGGGGGGCTCAGTTATGTGTTGAGACTGTTATTATTAAGTTTGGCTCATATTGTATTTCCCAGTGTTTGGATGGTGCCAAGTGCTGTAATAATTCTAAGAATCACGGGCTCTGTCTGATCTGACTGTGGGAAGAGTAGGAAATGGCTTTTTGAACATCACAGTAATTATTAGGACCCTGCAGCTGGTTTTCTACATCAAGCAACAAGAAACAGTAAAGTAATTACATTTTTGTTTCAGTCGCTCTGTCGTTACCACTCTATTTTCCAGGACCTTCACTGCCATGCAGATTTTGCAGCTCGAGTCTTATGGGGGATTATTTGCATTGGCCAGCCATTCCCAAAGTCAAGAGTTCTGTGGCCCACTTAAAAAACAGAAAATCCCACAGGGTCCACCAAATCTTAAATCTTCAATCTAATCAAAAGAGAAAAGTGATGTATTTCCTTTAAAATCCATCCATCCATCCATCCATCCATCCATCCATTCTCTTCCACTTATCCTTATCAGGATCACACAAGGGCCTATCCCAGCTACCATAGGGTGAGAGGCAGGGTACGCCCTGGACAGACCACCAAACAGTCGCAGGGCGAACACAGAGAGACAGACAACCATTTCTGTTATTACTTTGGCCCGCCTGCAATACCTTTGTGGCATACCCAACCCACACTTTGGGAATCACTGACATCAGCATTTGGATGTAGACACAGGCATTACCTTATAAATGTCACTGTAGACAATGTTAAAAAATGTACAGTCATGTTTTAAATACTCTTAAGAATCCATCGCTAGATTGTTAGTTACATTATGTGTGCTACTCAACAATTAATTGCATTACTATTTTTATAGTACAGAAAAGTTAAAAGATTTTTTAGCAGTATTGCTGTAGGTCTGAAGTGACTCATACATCAGTCTGTCTGACAATAAAATAAGCCTCCTTTATATGGTGATGAAGATGACAGAATCAGTTTTAAAAAACCATTCCACTCATTTCATTGGACACAAACTGGCTGCAGTTCAGCCAGGGGCACAACAGAGGGCGCCTGCAAGCTTGCCCTCAATGAATACGACTGAATATAGCAAAAGTACTTATTTAAACCTGCTTCTAAGCAAAAACTCAATATTTTGGTTTAGTTAGAACAAAAACACTATTTAAAATATGTCTGAATGGAAAGAAAACAGCACTAAACTTCAGTTTTTCTTAGAGGGAAGCCTTGCTAAGGGATGCCAACTGGTCGGTTAAGGATTTATGTCCGGATGCGCTTACATTTGCATTCACAAATGACAACTACGTGTTACAAACGGAGCTAAATCACAGCAGAAACAAGCAGCTGGTCATGCTGGTTGAAGGTGACTGCTATCAGGAGATTGCTCCTGTGTACTTCATGCCTTGAATGAAAATGACAGTCGCCATAAAGTGTCTCATGCTTCTGTGATGACCTTAATACATACAGAAAGGTGTTGTACTACAATTGAGAAAAAAATAAATAAATAAGTAAAATGAAGTATATCAACTGTGTCAAGCCTACTATCAAAAGCAGTCCCAGAAGGAAACAGTTTTTGCCCTCCATAGGGGCTCATTCCTTTTGGACTATCTTGCAAGAGCCTCCCCTTGGGAACAGGAAGTCCAGGGAAGTGGAAGTTCCCGATTACAAGTTCTTTACAGATGCATGGGTATATAAAAACAAAACTGCAGAACTACTTCTTTTATTATTTAAGGGAACTGACCCTTCAAAAGTTATTCAGTACATTTTAGGAAAGTTTCCGTTCACGGGAAATGGCTCTTCAATTTTTTTTTTCTTCATCTCTGATGTCTATGTGTTCCTTTAGGGAAGTGCGCACGCTACCAAATCTGACTGGACACTCCATTAGCTCAGAGCAGAAAGGGAGCGGATACTGCTGTGAAAGAGATTGTATAGGACAGAATAGGGTTGTGAGAACTTTATGGTCTTGATATGTCAGTGTGTGTGTGTGTGTGTGTGTGTGTGTGTGTGTGTGTGTGTGTGTGTGTGTGTGTGTGTGTGTGTGTGTGTGTGTGTGTGTGTGTGAGAGGGGGTGA
>VVHJ01010163.1:7883-24803 GCA_015107715.1 Tylochromis polylepis | reverse complement strand
GGTTTCCAGCAGTTTATCTGTAACTATCAAACTTTCCTCTGAGTAGAATTTCCTAATGACATGCTGCTGCTTCTGAACACTATACAGTAGTGAATATGCTAAAAGAAAAAAAGTGGTTGTGGCAGGAGCCAAATTCTGATTTTATCTGTGTTTGTGTCTCTGTGCGTGTGTCTCATCAGGAAGCAGTGAAGGAGAACCACAAGAAGAGGGAGATGGAGGAGAAGATCAAGAGAGCCAAGCTGGCGAAGGAGAAAGCAGAGCGTGAGAAGCAGGAGCGCCAGCAGAAGAAGAAGCAGCTGATTGACATGAACAAAGGTATGCCACTTCTCCCCATGCCTCCACCGAGGCGGAGATGGGAGAACTCGGAGGACAAGAACAGGAGGATGGAAAGGGGATTTCGTGGAAATTTGCTTCACACAGATTTGAACTGAAGCAAGAGGATAGTGTGTAGGAGGAGCAGAACGTATCTTTCTTAGCTATGAAGGAATTCTATATTTACTTTGATATCTGACACAATGCTTCCAAACAAAACAGAGGTTATGTTTATGTGTTATGTCTAGTTTTGTCCATGTACGTAGCTAGACATATTTTTTCATAAAGTACACATATATATAATTTGCAAAAATTATATGTATTTCACATATTGTGTACCGTTCAGTTTTTTACCAGCTTCCATCTGGATACGAAAGAACTTGCAGGGAAATAGTTGTGGGCATGTGAAGATTGAAAGCTGTGCACTACGTATAGAAAAGGCTAACACGTGTTCTGTAGATGGCCAATATGATTGTGGTCATTTTATTAGTCCATTGGCCTATCCATTTATCCATTGGTCTTGTTGATGGAATAGACTGTTTTCAGGCAGCATGTTACATTTAATGTTGCAAATAGCTAGAATTAGTCTGTGTCCTCAAGCAAACCCAGTAAGCCGTGTATTGATCAATGAAAGTCACAGTTGTTCACACATGAAAAATAATAGTGACAGAGCTGGGTGCCTGTGTGTAGTTGTGCCAATGACACTGAGAAGATATTTCAAGCCTGGAGGGGCTTTGTGAGCAGTCAGTGTGTTCTTTTCTTCTTTGTTTTTTTTCCCTTTTTTTTTGCACAAATTGACTGGGATTTTCACAATTTACCAACTTCTAAATGTCAGCACCAGGCATAGACCTCTCTGTAGCTCAGCCATATTGGGAAATGTGACAAGACAGTTCTCAGTATGCCACAAACTCTCCAAGATAATTGATGCATGCTGCATTTTTTTGTCCTAAGCAGTGACCTCTCTGAAAGCCTCACTTTTAATAATCCAACATAGCTGAGCTGAGGGAGCCTGTCTACCCCTCTTTCTCATTCTGGCTAACCAGATGGAGAAGGATAGAGAAGTAGGTATGATATTAAATATTTCTGCCAGAGCAGATTTTGATCTCAGTTTCTGAATGCCATAATATGACTTGTATGAATAAAACATAAGGATGACATGGGCAACGTTGCCTGCGGCCTTGGAGATAGTGGGGATTGTGCACCAGCAGCACCAGCACCTAGCTCGTTGGAGTGTTGCGATGACAATGACCTTTGAAATTATGAAATATACACTTTAAAATTCAAGTTGTATCAAGCCCGAGCTGTTTTTTTTTTCTTCTGAAAAGGTTCTTACCTACATGGATTTTAAATGTTCGTAAAACCTTGAATAGATTATTTTTGTGTACTAACTTGTCCCTATGTGGAATGTAATCAGAGAAAGAACAAGCAAGTGCAGAGATTTTTAAATGTATTCTGTGAATGAGAATCTGAACTTTAGCCAGAAGCAGGTTGGAGGTTACAGCAGCTTGGCGGTTTGCGCTTCTGTTTTCTCTTAGCTTCTCTTTAAGCTGTGTGGTTTGAACACACATTGCAGGATATTTGGTGCTTTCACGTCTTCCTTTTTTCCCTCCATTTCTCTCCAGTTAACAGCTTTGGCTTAGGAATCTTGGCTTTTTTCTCCAATCCTGTTCTACAATTCTACATGTGCTACAGAATTAGTTATTTCAAGAGAGTTTTCACATCAGTATTTCAGCCATGTCAGCCATGTTTCCAGTGATGGATCGTTTAATACCTTTCACCTTTAATTAATTATGTCTGAAAATAATTTAGTATTTTAGAAGGATGAAAGGCTAGAATGATAATAGTCATGTCTTTATTGTATACTAAATTGTTTGTAAGCTAAATAGATAGATAGAAGGGGGAGAGAGAGAGCGACACAGTGAGATCAAATATAAATAAATTTAGATTGCAAATCCATTAACATAAGCAGATAGAGAAAACACATGGCCGTTGTATTGTGAGAATTATGTTCAGGTCATTGTCTTATCTGTTTTATGGATTTACTGATTTTCTCATTTTATTGCTTAAAAGAGTCTTTGATGGATCATAGTATTTTGTTTAATGCCATTTCAAGAGGCTATTTTTGAGAAGGGATAGATTTTATGTCATTTCACAAATTGCAACCTAATCCTCTTCGCTTGCGAATGATTAAGAATGAAATACATATTTAATGGGAGTTTAATTCATTTAGCTTGTGCCAGGATGGCACCAGGGTGGGGGAGGGTTGACGGACAAATGCAGTAGGACAATAATTTTCCCCCCCAAAAAATCCCATTTCCTAGTTGATAAAACTTGCGATTATGCTCTGTCTACGTTCAGTGACACACACACTTCGTCAACAAGCGTGATTGATAGATGAGACAAGCGCTGAACACGTTTTCTTTGTGAAGTATTAGAAATCCTAATGTAGGAAATTGCTTATGAAATCATTACCCAGTCACCCCATTTGTTTTAATTTGCTCTAAGTGGATTTCCATATTCTCTTCAACTGACCAGATGTTCAACATTTACTAAATCACTTTACTTCACTGGAAATAACTGTTGAACACTGTAGAATAAATCCAAACTAATGGTTCTGTCTAAAACAAGAGAAGATGGTTTAGCGCAGCACGATATTTTTTATTGCAGCATATGAAACAATGTCACAAACAGCATGCTGAGTGTGTCAAGAGCCCAAGCATGGTAGAGCATCTGGACTTTACTTCTCTAAGGCATTTGTGAAGAGTAGCAGACCCCTCTGGCTGCTTGCTTGGCTGGCATCACTGAGGTCAGTGCCCCCGTCTGGGGCAAGTGTCTGAACCCACATGTCAACTGTATACCCCAGTCAAATTCACTAAGCTTTGAACAGAGCCGGGAAGCACACATGCTTCTTTGAGCTCAATTCAGCTTGGCATAAGGCACATAAAAGGAAATAAACACGCAACTAGAAAAAAGTAATAAATCAAACATTTTATTTAGTCCACGGGAAATTTGTTTTCCTTTTTTCTTTTTTGTCTATTTTTCTCAGAAAAAGATACAAAACAAAACCTAATCTAGTGTGCTCTGTGTAAAAGTCCCCTTCACCACATGAACATCTAATAATACACTGTCAACCTGAAGAATATAAAGCTTAAAAGCATATTGGTTATAACCTTCGAAGTTCACATTACCTTTTACGAGTGCACCAACTGCCTGCTAACTCAGTTGGAAACACAATGAAATGTTATCCAACTTTATTACTTTACTAATTGCGGATCTCAAAAGAAAGATATTTGAATGGAAAACTAT
Source organism: Tylochromis polylepis (assembly GCA_015107715.1). Taxonomy (NCBI): domain Eukaryota; kingdom Metazoa; phylum Chordata; class Actinopteri; order Cichliformes; family Cichlidae; genus Tylochromis; species Tylochromis polylepis. Next base: position 21,185 of record VVHJ01010163.1, on the reverse strand, counting down.
ATTTCAGTAAAATCAATTCTTATAATTGTACCAGAGGGTATTACTAAAACCCTAAAACCAAATGCAGAGGCTGCACAGATGCTGTTTTTATGATTAAGTTTTACTTGCAAAGGGATCATTTTTTTTAAAGACAGAATTAGAGCCCACCCAGGCTCAGTCCATTGCAACAGCTTGCAGACACACTAACAGAAAGTAGATCCATACATTTGATCGCTTACTGGGATTTTTACAGCAGATAAATATGTTTTGGCAAAATGTTTGTGGTTGTGATGAAAAAATTTATATTGAACACATAGTATAATCACCGTCAGTCATTATCTTTTTTCAACAAAACATCTGGTCGAGGTTGAGTATATGACATATTCTCTCTCTATCTTTAAAAATCCCAGAGCTCATCAATGTGTAACATTGGTATATACTTAACATCACAAAGGTTCAAACCAATAGACATTAAGCAACATTTCCAATAATTCAAAAAATAAGTAAAATATAGTTTATTGTTCATTTTAATGTAATTGTAATTGTTCAATTGTGTAATTATTATGTGTCCTTCTTTGTTCTGCAGCTTCTGTTTATGCATCCTCCTCATGCATCCTTTCAGATTTTGATTGCACAACATAAATAAGATAAATAAGGTTGGTTAGGTTGGGCCTAGACTGTCTTTCACTCTGCAGTGTTTGTTTTTTCTTGTGTGCATTTCAGATTTATTTATATGCCTCATTATACTATAACATTTAAATGTGCAATTAAGATGACGCACATATAACTTTTAAAAAAAAATAAAATACATGTAAGAAAAAAATTCAGACACATTTATTACACATTAGAATTTAGGAATATGAATCAAATTTATTCTCTCATGAACATGGTGTCATAATAGTGCTTGTTAAGTTATTTCTATTTTTTTTTCTTTTGACAAAGAATTTATTTTTCTGAAAAGCAGGTGTCAATTAGTGTGGCATGCTAAATTAAAATCACATATTTCTCTGCAGCTGGCTGGCTGGTTGTGGCCGACAGAGTCCTGTCAGGAATGACAGCAGTAGAGATGTAGATTGATGGTTTTGTGTGACACTGACAGCTGCTGGTAGGCCAGTGCATACTTGCGTTGCAGCCATGCCAGCCAGGTGATCATAGACAGGGACTGACAAGTGGCAGTGGGTTGGACAGGTTGGCTGTCTAGGTATGCATGTGGCTCCACAGCACAGCAGACATGGCAAACAATATTACCAGTGGAGATAGCTTATAGAGACATGGAGGTCAAAAATCCAGGAAAAAAAAAAATACTTCTGAGATATATTCTCTCTTTTCTTCACCTTAGCTTAGAAAATGAAGCCAGTTTTAGAGCACTGAAACTGACCTTCTTGTTTGATATATAATATGATGAACAAGGATAGACCTTTCAGAATTCAACAGTGATATATAAAACCACCCATCTGAGTTTACTACCTGTTTTTCCACAAAAAACAATATCTTCGAAAGACCAGTGATGCCTTCCTTGTCTGGTTATAGAGTTGCAATTTCTGATGCCTTATGAAAATAAAGTCACTTGCTACATTTGCATGTGGATGTAAGTGTAGTGTAATGCCAAACTTTGAACAAATTGCTTTTTCTTTGTCCTTGCTTGTAAGCTGTCTCAATTTAGAGTGCAAGAAGTGCGAGCCATCCTCTGAAAATTCTGCATATGGACCGGTGAATTCTGCCATTACCTTGAAAGATGGGAACAAGGTTACCGGGATTATCTGCTGTCATAGACTTATTCTAATAAATAGCAGCATATTAGATTGTGCTGTATCTCCAGTCAGAATCGGAATCTGCCTCAAGGAGATGATGGCACAGAGATTATAGAGGACTGCATCTCAGTGCTCTTGGCCCAAACAGAATAAACTGAAATATGTAGGGGAAAAAAAGACATGTAAGGATTAAATGCAATTTGTTGAAAAATGCCATTTTGTAAATGAAAGTAATACAATAAAATAGTCATCCACTAAATTCCCCGATTTTGATATTTCCAGTACGTCTCTAAAATTAAACGTCAGCATATTAAAATGACCCTCGTGCTTTATAGAGAAGCTTTTAGTATTTCATGATAAATACCCTACTCATTAGCAATTAAAAGCAACCAGGGAATCGTTTCTCCCATATTTTTTTCTGTCTGCATTTTGCATCACATTTTCAAGGTGAACTGGTGTATTTTCTTCTGATATTCTGTAGTATTAGGAGAAATACAAACAAAAACAAAAAACAACCAACAATAGACTGAGCGTTACAGTTATTTGTGTAATTTTAGGAAGTGAGACACTCATCTCTAATCACTAATGTCATTTCTAACTTTGTCTCCTTCTGTCTCTCTGTACAGATGGAACATTCCTTCTTGCAATATTCTCTCTCCCATTGCTTTCAGAAATATTCTTCTTCTGCTTGGTGAAATCAGCTCCGGCACATTTGAATCTCATTAATTTGTGGGTGGTTCAAGTGTCTGATCATTTCCCCTCCCAGATCTGGACCTCACCAGTCACTTTACAGTCAATCAAACCTAATTACCCTCACTACAAAGACCGTCAAATCCATTTAGCTTCCCCAGGCAGCACCGCCTTTCACTGATGTGAACAGCCCATGTGGGGTTTGGTTCAGATGTTATCTTGATCTGGATTCCAAAACTGCATCCACTATCCAAATATGCCACTCATCAAAAATAAAGACTCTACTCTGTGCAGGATAGATGAAATCCACAATCTTTAGAGCAGCTGAATATTCTTCCACTGGCTATTTAGCATTGCATTAATCTTACCTGAATCTTTTAACTGACCCTGGGTTTTTGGTGGGGGGTTTTTTTTTTATAAACACATATTTACTTTGCATTGAGGCAAGATTCCATGGGTTATACTTTACGTTAGCAACTGCCGCCAGAACCTGTCATGTTGATGTAGCACCAATATTTAATTTTTCTTGTCCATGTTTCCAAAAAGCACAGTCAAAGTTGGCATTGTTCACTTGTTTATGCCTTAGAGATTTGAGGTTTAAACCAAACCGCATTACACCTTTTCCATCATTTCAGCAGATAGCATTGCACAATAAAACACCATTCCCTTCTCAAGGATCCAGCCTTGGGACACTAAAATGTTAAGCCGAAATCTTCACATCGACTTTTTCACTAGCACTGTGCCAGCAGAATATTTGTAAAGATAATGACCTAAGAGTTATACACACTGTGACTTTTCACGATAGCTAAACAGCAGCTTTTTGCTGTGATAGCTCAGCAATGGAGAGCTGATGAGTACACAATGACACAAGAAAAATGTTGCATGAGGTAAAACAGAAAGAGTACTGAAAAGAAACTTCTCCCCACCAAGACCACAGAGTGAGATCACTTAACAGTGAGAGTTTGGTTTATAGAAGACACCATTAAAGTATGTACAGACCTTATTGTATATGGCCTGCTGTGAGGTCACTTCAAAAAATTCATGTGGGTCAGTCACTACCATAATGTTGTTAAATTAAGCAGAACCTCATTAATGGAAAAAGGGCAATAGTGGTCTTCTCTGATGTGAGGACAGGCATGGCCCTGCTGGCATCCTGACATGATGACCCCATGTGGCTCATCTAAACTGTGTCATCTTAACATCTGTCAGTGCTGGGTTGGAGCTGTTGTTTGTGTGCTGGTGTTACTGGCCAAACTAGCCAAAAGCAATGGATAGATGGTGATAGCAGTATGCTAACTTGGGGGGCCTGCAGGCAGTAGAACCAAATGATAGCAGAGGAAACAGAGTGTGGCGATGACTATGTTGAAAGCATTTCTCTTCCCCCCCTTCCCATTTCCCAGTGTCCCCTCCCTACTGTTTCTCACTTGGGGCCTAGCAGCATCCATCCAGATGGAGGGTTTATTTTTGTTTTTGTTTGTTTACTTATTCATGCATCCAGCTATTCGGGGCATCGCTAGGGCTTTCGTTCCACCACAGAATGCAAATCGCCACGGCGGCTAATCCACTTTCATCTCTCCCTTGTCGACATCCAACTTCTTTGCACGTTTCCTCCAGTCTCTCGTAGTCAGGACAGTCATCCTTTCAGTGTGTGAGATCAAGCCTGCAGTGACCAGGCCAGCCTACCAATATTTCTCTGTACTTTATGCATGTCAGCACAATGCACCACTCACCTTCCACCCACCTTTAGTAACTGCAAGATATTTTCTGGATCTGAGTGTCTTCCTTACTTACTTTCCACTGACCCTGGCGCCAAACAGGGCCTCATAGCACAAGTTAAGTAGAAGCAAGACTGCCATTCCTTCTGGAATGGAGAGTTGTGGGAGCATCCCTAATTGAGTTAGAGAGGACATGAGTGGCTTTGCTCATGAAGTTGTTACAGTAAAACAGTCCAGACCAATCAGCAGGCAAATTTTTCTTTTGTATTAGCCATTTCACCCTTCAATTCCCATTTGTCCTCCTTTCTTTTTTCATTCAAGTGGAACTAGTAAGCTTGCACACACTCATTAAAGACTACGGCCATTCTGAAAAGTTTCTCAGATTATTGTGCCAAAGCTTTTGTCATGGGCAGTTTTACTGCAGGGATATGGTAAAATAAGGGGAAAACAAAAAGAAAGACATCTAACAGGTGCATGACTCCTGTCCTTTGGGCGTTTGTGCTCTCTGTAGCAGTAATGCTCTCTGTCTGCCTAGTTCTTATGAGCTGCTGTGGCAGAAGGGCAGGTGGGTGAGTAGAAGGGGTTACAGTGCTCAAAGCTAGCTAGTTAGAGAGCAGGCAGTAGGGCAGTGAGAGGAAGGGGGTGTTGAGTAATGCAGGTGGTTGTGTATATCTAGCCGGCCGAGCCTGAATTCAGGTGTGAAAATAACACAAAACCAGGTGCATACAAGTGAGACTAGAGAGATGAGATGAGATTAAAAGAAAGTGTGGTTGTTGCCTCTCCACCTGGCCATAAAGCAGAAACACCCCCCCCTCCACTGAGGCCTTTGTTTCACGGCTAATGGTCCAGGTTAATTGCACAGGTGACTTTCTGTGGGGGAACAGATGGGCTCAAATGTGTTCAAAAACAATCACAGCAAGCGAGAAAAAAAAAACTAAGAATGAGTTGTTCCTCTCCTCTTTATTCTTCCTTTCCCTTCTAATCTTGTCTACTAAAGTCATGAAGGGTGACTGTGGTGAGGTTAAACTCTCACTGTGTTCTTCTCTCACAGTGGGTTCAATTCATCAAGCACAAGGCCGGTAAGCTCTCATTAGATCTCATTACAGTGCAAATGAGCCTCAGGAATTTGCTAGTGGAAGGATAGTGGATAGTAGTGGATAATAGACAGCTCTCCTATGCCTTATGTTGAAAGACTTTGATTAGAGCGAAGTATTTTAAGTGAACAGAAATTTAGAGGATAGTGAAAAAAATAAGATTGATTGAAATAAGTCTACAAAAATAGTTTTGTTTGTTTCAGCTGACCAACCTGTCATACTGGTGCTAGCACTTTGAATCATGGCATACGGGATATCATAATTTGCCATTATATTAGAAATCCATACTAGAAGCCAGAAGCTTTTTAGGATTCTGAGAATTATTTGTCTCTTTTCCCCTCAATGAATCATGAAGGCAGCATGTGAGCCATCAGAAATTGATTTCTCAATTGATCCACTGTGGTTTTTCTCCCCAGAAAAAAAACAAAAAAACATGCAGGGGGTGACAGATAGCAAATTGAATTTATGAACAGGCATTGTTGACACTCCTGTGTAATTATAGCAGTGCCATGCCTTTGGTGCTTGGTACATGTTTCTTTTTTTTCTGTTTTGTTTTGAATAATTATGCTTCGTCACATTTTCAAGTCGACAGCTGTTCTTTTACATTGCGGTGCATATTTTGAGTGTTGTAGATGACTGATTCTAATTGGCCAAAGTTAAAAATAGATGTTGAGGTTTTTTTTTTTCGTTTTGTTTTTGTACATTATGTAAGCTTTTTAGTTCTAATTGGTCGTTGACTGACAAGTGTTTAGAAGGAGGCTTCAGTGATGCATTGGATTTCTGCAAAACTTGCAACAAACATATCTCAGTTAACTGATTTCATCATGAGCAGCCATGTCTGAGTCTTTCTCCCTCTTCCTACCTTTACATTCCTCCTGCTGCTTTTGTTAGTAAAACATGTACTTGCTCGTGGCTATACTAATCTGCAATAAACATTTATTTAGCTACTAAACAAATGTGAAACAGGAATTTGTATCACTTAAAATGTGCGGCCAAGTTGTCACGGAGGGTCTGTATTTGCTTGCATGCTGCAGTATATGTTTTAGAAGTGATTACAAGTCAAAAAGACCTGGCTGCAAAGCTTTCAAGAAGGTATTCACACCCTCGTGTCTTGCCTTGCTCCACTAGTCCTTGTCAATAATCCCGCCCCACCTCTTTACTTTGGTTCCCAGTGCTGCCTTCTGTGGGTGGACTTTGACTGTGTATTTTTCCTTATCCTTCTTAATTCTTTAATTTTTTATCTTATGCTTACATAATAGTATATAATCAAGGATACACTTGCAGTATCTCTGCTCATCCTTTTCCTATTCCTCCCCTACCTCCCTTTACTACTATCAAAGTTAAAGTGCCCCTGGGATTGGTGAATGATACTTTTCTTACTGAAGGTACTTTTTTCTTAGTGAAATAATAATCTTACAAGTGAAGTTTTTATCCCAATCCTTCTGACACTGCATTGCTCTTTCTATCCTTCCTAATTAGAAAATGTGATAGTGCTGCTTGTAAATATAAGAGCCAATCCCTAGAACTCAGTTACAGTTGGCTCAGCTTCTGGGGCCAGGTACTACCTGATATCCAGGTAAAGTGAGGTAAGGAGGATCAAAGAAAATAAATGGAAACAGTAGATCATCTCTATCTGGGAGGTAAAGTTTCATAGCTCTGGTTCTGATCTTAAAGATTTAACTCTTTAAGAAAATACCTAAAAGTGCAAAAGCTGCAACCATGTTCCACACTTCCAGAAGCTTTAATAAGATCATTAAGGACCTCGGGGCTGTCTGTTAAGGTGCCCACATAGGTGTTTCATCACTGGAAGGGTTTGTCAATGTCTTGGGTCTTAGCCCATCTTAACCCATTTAGAAAGCAATTTCCTGTGAGCAGAGGGGATCTTTCCTCTTGAGAAAGATCTCTGGGCATAAAAGGTTAGCTTTTCTGTAATTCCACACCATGCAGTGTACCAGGGCTGCTAATGAGAAGCAGATGAATATTTGCCTTAGGTTTAACAGCTCAAAATAAGATGAGTGAATTGCAGGAATAAGGCAGAAATATCTGCTTAAGTGGGCAATGTTACAGTAAGCAATGGAGAAAGTTTGCTTTGAGGATTAGTGGAATAAGTGTAGTCAAATAATATTCAGTTTTCCCTCCTAATAAATGCTTACTTTGTCTTTGCAGATTTGTAGAATATATACACCACATGTGTGTGTTAATAGGTTCAGACATTCTGAAGGCTCATTTGTGAGAAGTTCTTGCTAAGGCAAAGACCTGCTCAAGTTTAAGCTTTGGACAGCTTAGGACATAGTTAATTGAGCGCTGTGAAGTAACTGGGGAGAACACTTCCCATTTTAGTCATTTTGGTTCTTTGTGTCTGCAGTCCTCCCCCTGAACCTCAGTCTTCTAGGGCTCCAAAATCCTGGCCATTACAAATGATGAATTGTGCTACAGTTAAGCTAGAAGTAGGACAAATTGATCAAAGTGTCAGGTGCCCCCTGTGATGTTTAGGTCTCCATGAAGAAGGCAGTGAAGAAGGAGCTGTCAAAAAGTTTCTTGTACCACAGTGGTTGTAGATAAATGTTTACCTGCCACTTAACACGTTCTACCTTGTGTCAGACTCACAGTGTGTCCTTACTAGCCTACATAAGAAGAAGTACTTAATGATCTTGGGAGTTGATATAGTTATAGAGGCTGCAAGTTGTTCAACATATTGTTCTCCAGGTCCACAGGAGATGAAACCCATGCTCCCCCTTTTTAACCAATGAGCTTGCTATCTGAGGTGTAGTGCTGCAATTTGAGATAAGCACTACTTGGCGCAGCTTTGGTTTTGTTCAGATAAAGCTGGTCTAATTAAGCTTGATTTAATCAGGATTGCTTTTAAGCACAGCACACAGTTGGAACAGATACTTTGATTTCAAAGTAGCCCTTGGGAAGAACTTGAGGAAGAAAGAGAAGGAATGAGATAGAGAGTAAAATTAGTGAGTACGACTGAAGAGATGCTTTTTAAAATTAGCATAAGACATGCTTCTATTCTTAGTTGTACTGTCTTCTTTTACTCCCATGAATGATTGCAGGTGGGATGGTTTATTGCTGGAGGACAATAAAAAAAAAAGCATGTACAGGTCTCACTTTAAAAGGTGACAGCAAAATATTTGCCGCTTCCTAAAATTATTTGTGTACCAATCCATGTCACTATGTTTTGTTCATAAATTAAATTTGCCTGAGTGTTGTGTACTCACAAATAACCAAAGATTGATCATCCTAGTAGTTGGAAAAGTGCTGTGTGCTCAAAGTACCAGTTGTCTCCACTTATTTTTTGAATATTTACCTTCATCTAAGCACAGTGCAGAAATAAGATGCCTGGACCCTGATGGTAAACACTGGGAAACAGCTAGTTCACTCATATGCGCAAAAGAATTGATGACCGAGTCTTCAGCTCCACAATAACTCACCCTAATGATCCTAGTTTAAAATAATGTCTGTTCTGGACCAGAAAGATAAAAATGGTGCCCCTCTGACTCATTAGTATCAGGGCGTAAAGATAGATGACCCAGATATAGAACCTAAGCCTCTTTCTGAACCCAGTTTCCATTGAGTGGTATACTGCATGTGCACAGTATGTCCACAACTAATCATAGTCTTGGCCTTATGGACACTTTTAGTGTCTCCTACCTGTCCCGTCAGCCATCCTGGCTACCTCCACTTCTCTTATTTCATGGATCCACACAACAGCTGGAATGGTGGGCAAGGGGAATGTTTTTCGAAGGCCAGTCCCTGTGTCATTGACTAAACAAGACAGAGCGCTCGGGTATTGAGCGACTCCACACTAAATCTTTGTAAAGAGCACTTAGCTCCCCTGCGTTAGCCACAGAAAGAATATCTGTCAATGACCATCACTGGATGCTTTCATCCTGAGGCTCCTCTAAACTCTAAACTAAACTCTTAAGTGTATTTTCCTCCTCCCCAGCTGTTTACTGAAAAAAAAAGGACAGGCTCTGGTGACAGGCCTCTGTCTCAATACTCATGCACTTGCAGGGATTGTTTATAGCTTATTCAGAAATAAAGCACTCTTTTATTGTGATATATGGCAACCTGTAGTTAGAGAGCACCCACAACACAATGCCTAAAGTTAGAGCTATATAGTGTGTCATACAAGTGTGTCTGTAGTCATTATGCACTTTACTTTGATAACGTATGAGCTGTTCCGTTAACATTTGTGCTTCTGTTATGTGCTTTCTTCCAGAGGGAGATGAAACTGGTGTGATGGATTCCCTAATGGAGGCTCTGCAGTCAGGGGCCGCCTTCCGTGATCGGCGAAAACGGACACCACGTAACGGTAAGGCAGACTGCCGACTGACAAAATACTGTATTTAGGTTCCATTGTGCACTTTTTGTTGTTTCTGTCAGTTTCACTTGTCTGCAGAAAAATACTTGTCCCTTTAAGTTGGTAATAGCTTTCATGCAACACTGCTGTCTATCATATAAATTAAACGCTTCTGTGAAAGTGCCATTTATTCACTGTCTGTACCTGTGTATGACTGTTTCGAGGATTCATTACACAGATACAGCATTAATACACGTAGAAACATGTGTACATATAAACAGGTGGCACAGAAAAGAAAAGGATGCACGTGTCCTGGTGTAGGTCATTAGAAATTTATTGCCCCTTTCCCATTCATGAAGCACTTAACAGTAGGGCCGAGGCTGATTTAGAGAAATCCTGGTGCTAATGTATTCCATTCTGCCGTGATGAATAGGCCATGCCCAGAGGAGTACCACCAGGTAGGGGCGCAAGGGTCAATTGATATGCAAGTCAGAGCTCCGCAGAAGAGTCACAGGTGCTGCTGTCTTCACACTGGCAATCATATTAGAAAAAAAAGAAAGAAGAAAAAAGAAAAAGAGACTGTTGGCTGGAGTGGCTGATTGTGCTGTAGATGTTGAACATGTCGAAGAATAGTAAAACATAAGGATATATTTTAAAGGCAGACCAGAGATTGTTTTATTTCTATCTAAAAAGTACATTTTAGGTTGTTTTAGCAATAGTTACATTTACAGACATATTTGCAAATGCACTAATATTTGGTGCATGATTTTCTAATGCTGAATGATATACTGTAACTGAATTAGAATTATCAATAGAATATTAAATATTGTTGTGTGTAAGTTTCGGATCATTCTTGTAATACAAAAGATGCAGTGAATTCCTGTCGCATCTAGTCTCCCCTCAGTCCAACATGCAAAGAAGCACTCTCCAGAAAGTGCATTTTTCTTTTGTACAGTCGATTCAAACCTCCTGCGGAGGTCATTAAATGAACAGTAAACACAACAATGGCTGAAGTGCTTGAAAAAAACGTTAAAAGCAGAACAAACAGGAGGGCAGAACAGCTGGAGTTTGTTTTTAGCCTAACACGACCTGTAGCTGCACTTCCCCTTTCTTGCACATACAGCATTACCTTTCAGATTATCATGCAGGTTAGTTGTTGGATGAGTGCTCTACTGCAGCAGTGTCTGTCAGTGGTAGATATGAGGACCTGTCCCTTCAGTGTAAAAAGATATAAAAATTAAAGTCATCAAAGAAAACAAAAGCTGGAATCTGGAAATAGAATCTCTCTTCTTTTTTTTTCACAAATTGCACTTGCAAGTCTTTAATGTTGGGTTCAAGGTCAGACTTTAAATTGTAATAATAAATTGCAATATAATTCTATGCCCAGTTCTTTGTTGTTGTGTTATTTTTGACCATGGGTCATTTGTTCCTGTGTTCTGACGATTAATTTTATTTATATATTTATTTTTGCTCGTACTAAATAGGTATAAAAATCAGTTTGTATTTGCAGGAGTAACACTCCACCTATGTCTCTCTGGTTGCCCATGTGGATCATCCACTAGTCATATCAGTGAAACAATTGGTGAACGTTTCTGCGTCTTTTATAAAAGAGTAGAGGAAAATAATTCCAATTGAAAAATATATATATATATAGTGAAAATTCAAAAACTACTCCTAGTTCTGAGTGCAAATTTGATTTATATTAGGGTCAGTTTTAGTAGAACATTTGCCTTGACAGAGTTCTTCTAGTGTTTCAGTTTTACAGCTCAATCATCCATCCTCACAGTCAACTGCTTTATATATTAGAGAAGGGGCTGAAACCTGTTGCAGCTGACACTGGCTGATGGGCATGGTGCACCCTGGACAGGTCACCAGTCCATCACAGAGAGACTGTGGGAGACAGCAAGAGCACAGGGAGAGCATGCTTTCTCCAGACAGAATGGCCATGGCTGAGGTTTAATGCTACAGTAAAAAAAAAACTTACTATTTTTAACTATGTGTTCCACGTATAACAGACTGTATAACAACAAACAAACACACCCACACTTTCTTCTTGTTTCAACAGCTATAATACTGCTCATCCTATAAACAAAACCTCCTCCATTCTTTGCCTGTGACGTTTTCGTTCCATATTTCTGTATTGGGGTTTGTTGCGAGCTGGTGTCTGTGTCTGAATGTTTGGGCAGGTGTATTAGCAAACCTAAAGGATTTTTTGCCAGACTATGGGAGTGCTTCTGCCAATATCTGAAATGTGTCACTTCTGATGCATTTTTGTCTGTTTCCCTTTTTCTTCATTTTTGCCTTCTTTATCTTCTTTTCTTTCTTTCCTTTTTTTCCCCCCCAAACATTGTTACAGGTGATCAAAGCCCTACCAGTCCAGCCCCTCGGTGGTCGGGTGCTAATTATGGTAACAGAACTCTAGGTGTGTGTATTTAACTATCATTTTAACCCAAATACCACCTTTCCTCTTACTGCACTTTTCCTGGCTGCATATCTTACACATCCTTCCTGTTAGAACACTCAAGCTGAGCTGGTCTACAACATGCAGAGTCCTGTGCTGAGCCTTTAACCGAGAAAAGATTGAAATTGTCAGTGTTACAAGAGTTGCTGTGTGCAAAAATAAAGGCATGAGACCTTTGTAACTATGATCAATAAATGATTGAATGATTGCTGTCACCGAAAACATATTTCGAAATGAAAACTTAAACATTTTTGAGTTTAATTTTCACTTGATCTTATATCTTGCAATGTCACATCAAGTGAATAAAATACGGATATACATTTTTATTTATATTATTGTTATTTATGCATCATTTTTTTCACCAGCATCGGTACATATATCCCTAAGAAACACAATATCAGCCCCAGTGTTGCTGGACAGGAATTGACATACAAAAAACTGTACTAAACTCTACTAGTAGTAGAGATTAGAACCAAGACTTGCAAATAAATTGATCTCAGATGGTGTCAGTAATTACAAAAAACAATAAATACAGAAAATAATCCATCATTCATAAGAATGTAAAAGTTGGAGCACATTTCATTACTAGAAATTGGTATCTTGTGAGAAAAGGATCACATTAAAACCATGCAGGAGTGGAGTAGAAAATTGAACTGGACATTAATGATTTTAATGCTGGGTGACAGCGTGAATCTTACACTCTGTCTTCAGAATCCATATGTAATTATACAACTTGGCCTTGCATTAGCACTTCGATCCTTAATGTTAAACCTTGTAAGATTAATGCAACCCCTAAAAGTGGCCACACTACTCAAAGGAAGTTGTCTCAGCACAGTTCCTGTCTTATGGAGCAGCTACAGTTGTCATTTAATTTCTGTGCTCTTCCTAAAATCCTGTTGTCACAGCATGATAGCACTTCCTGTCTTCTAATGATGTTTAGCCAATGTTCTGATGGAGAGGTCTGTGGACCTCAATGCTTTGGTCACTCACAAGGTTTTTGTGTATTACACCTACTTTTTCCCTGTATGTTTGGTAAATGTCAAGCTGATGCGCAGTAGCACACAGTGTCCTTCTAAAGGATTCTTGCTTTTTACGCTATGCAGGCTCCCTGTATTTTTGTTGTTATTGCTGCATGTCCAAGAACCTGACATTTTGCTCGTGTATGTATCTTAAAGGTGTCATGTTGCACTTTTTGTATGCTGGTTTGTTTGTTTTTTGTTCTTTAATCACACATATCCAACAGTTATTTTTGATATAACCTCTAAGCAGGCATCTACAGAGGTAAAAAAAAAAAAAAAAAATT
>VVHJ01010161.1:10937-25457 GCA_015107715.1 Tylochromis polylepis | reverse complement strand
TCGCCGAGTGGGGACAGACTCCCAGGCAGACAGCACACGGAAAACGGGGGTGGAGTGAAAGAGTGTTTTATTCACAAACAAAATGAGTACAATATAAAGAATAACCAAAAGAGGGTGCACTAAACTTATGTAGTTTCTGGAAAAGAAACACTAAACCTAAAATTATAACTCTGAAATACAAAAAACACCATAAACACAAAAACCCTGCGTGTTGCGAATTAACCATGCAACGATCTCTTAACGCAGGAGTACTTAACTTTTAACTGTTAATCCTCCCTGGGCATAGTAAATGCCGTGAACACAAAGGAGGTAACCTAGCCGTGCGTAACAAGAAAAACAGTCTATCATTCAACAAGCCAAAACAACCAGTTGTGTCGGGTACTGAGTAGAGTCTGGGAGGGAGCCGTGGGGCTGTCACGAACGGGGAGCGTTACTGCAAAAGGCAGGGAAAAACGCTAATTAGTAAAGTGACTTAGTGGCTAGTTACGCACTCACAAGATAATGTCACAGTCTTACTTCCATAAGGGCTGGACTGAGCCCGGGTGGGAAAGTCCGTAGGGAGGTGGAGGTGCTGGGCAGAGAGGCAGGCAGGTGAGCGTGAAGATGACCGGAGCAATCCAGCGAACGAAACCCAAAAAATCCTCAACGAGCTGATCCAGTTCTGGAAACTACTAGAAACGAAAGAGGAGAACATAAACGTCATGGCCACACAAACGCAGACGCAGACGCAGACAAAATCATAACTGCGAAGTCCAAACTGACGATGAGTTTGCAGACGATCCGGCGAAGTGTGACTGCGAACGCTGGCCTTAAAAACCCCAGCCGGCACAATTATGCCCAGGTGCCGCTAATAGGGATGATGCGCAGTCTCCGCCCCAGAGGTGGAACTCCAACCCCCACACTCCCACTGACCATGACAATAATCACCATATTATCACCAACAAAATGTGCATATAATTGCCAACTGGACCCAATCCTTCGCAAACTGATAGCAGACTACTGGCGTGCACTGAAGTTGCTTTGAAGATGGCAAGTAAGTGCGAGTTATTGCAGACCTAGTCCCCATCTTCTAACATTTTCCAGGCAATAAAGGCATTCTTTTTAATGACCAGCAGGGGGTAACATCTCTTGTTGCAAACAAAATTCTTGCTATTTAGAAGTCTATGGAAAACTAATGGCTCTTGGTCATTTATTGGATCATTAATAGGATCAGTTGCTAGTTTCAGGAATTATTGTATACAACATCAAGCTCGTTTTGTGACTTACTGTCATTACTACGGTACTACGGTCCTCACTGGGTTCAAAACACCAACATGACCATGTCAAAAACTCTCTGATTCTAATTCTCACTAACCAGTGGGTGATATGATGGTTGCCACCTCCATCTTTTATATACAGCCTATGGTATTACATGACTGCATGAGGATAGTGAACGATATTGGCTGATCCTGAGAGATGCAGCACAGGTAAAAGTAACAGCATAGTTAATATCTCTGTCCTATTTAGACACAACAGTATAACACGAGAGAGCCAACATGCACAACCGCAGAGCCCTGGAACACCCAAGTGGCATGCAGCTGTCATTAAAGTTAGCAGCGGTGGCTGCGTGTGACATGTTAAAGAGCCCACTGTGAGAAGGGTTCTGTAGGCCAATATTCTGACATGTCAGAGCAGGGGAAGCACAGGTGTGACTAATAACATTAATAACCATTCAGGCGTGCCAGTTCCAGGGCGCTGATATTGTGCGTGCTGACTCGCTGCCAGTAACTTACTGGGACACTTCAGTGGAACAGAGCCATCATTAATGTGATTAGTTCCACCTGTGTTTCTGCTGCTCTGACAAGTCAGGATATTTGCTGTGACAAAAAGAGCCTGTTTGGAAACGTCCTCCTGTTTTTCTTGTTTCTTCTGAAAAGTGGCCAAACCTGGATAAGAAGAAGCAGGGAAAAAAAACACAAACAGCAAATCTGTACCAGTGAAGGTGAAAACACAATTTGGTTGTCAGTCGCTCAGAATCAGAGTTTTTGCTTCTGTTGGGGCTCACTGTTTTACACTGACATGTAGCTATTACACAGGTACAATCCCATCACAGGAGACCCACAGATACCAATTACTCCACCAACAGTAGTCCTGATAGACACGACTACCATACAGCAGAGTAGTATGCAGCGTTTTGAGTGCGTGGCCAGTCTCAGGTGCTTCTTGAAGTGAAACCTGTCACTCTGGAAACACTTCATTAGAAAATACCACTGAATATCGCTTGTCCTTAGTCTCAAACTGTACCTTTGAGTGTCTAATTGGGTATTTTTCCTTCAGAGTTTATCACAGTCTTTAAAAGAATCTCAAATTTCTTGCTGTGTCAAGCCAGCTTTGGCACTTTATTCACTTTTTTTTCTCATCTTAAAAGATATCAGAATAAGCCCAGTCATCCTGTTGCCTTTGCCTCTAATCCCGGCAGTGCTTGTAACTACATCCAGCTACATCTATGTATTCACACGTGGGTTTCTTATTGTTTTTGGGGGGGTCTACCAGGGGACTGATGCTTGTTGTGGATATTTACTACAGCATCTGCTGCGTATTGTTGTTCTTCAACTCAACCTTGTAAAACTGCTC
Source organism: Tylochromis polylepis (assembly GCA_015107715.1). Lineage (NCBI taxonomy): Eukaryota > Metazoa > Chordata > Actinopteri > Cichliformes > Cichlidae > Tylochromis > Tylochromis polylepis. The sequence goes on along the minus strand of VVHJ01010161.1, from coordinate 22,844 downwards.
AGGTATATTTATACAGTGTCTCTTCCACAGTAAGCCGTGCCACTGCTGTCCCAGAACATAAAACATTAAAGTGTTTTTCTCACCTCTCAGAATGGCAACACACTTTGTTTTTCTTCATATCCCTTTTCCACTCATAAATATATCTTATTTCAAGGCCCATTATCTATTGTCAGACAGATATAAACTCTTTTATTATCTAATTCTTCATCCTAACCTTTAGCTTGCTGTTGTAGCCTGTCTTGTTCCTGTAAATAAAGGAAAGCTCTCTGAAAAAAAAAATCAGGTAAGGAAAAAACTAAGAACAGACACACACACAAATGCGTCTGGCTCACTCCACTTCTAATTTTCTATCCCTCCCCTCAATCTGCATTTGATATCACAATAAAGCGAGACTCTAAATTTAATTTGTTTGTTTGCTTGTTTTTCTTTTCACCTAAGTCTCCATAATCTCCACTCTGTGCCTGTGAACTGACGGCCCTGCTCTGGAGCTGGCTTTCATCCTGCCTAATTGCTTCTGATGGCCTCTGTGGGGAATTTCAAGAGGGAGATGCTCCAGAGCTCGGCAAGCGTGCACGACGAGGGGTTAAAACACACCGCGTGGGATTAATGGAGGGTTATCGCAGTAGATGAGAGGAGAGGGGAGGCAGGAGGTCTGTGTAACCCAACTGCTCCTCTATCCTCTCCTGTCTGTTGCCAAGACCCGGGGCATTAGCCAAGAGGAGACAGTGGTGTTTGTAGGGGTGGGGTGGGGGAGGAACACCGTGGAGCATTACGATGCTTGTCAACATGTGGGTTGCACTTTTGCTCGCTCGTCTTCGCCTGTGGTGGTTTCTCTAATTTGTTTGTGTCTGGTAGATGTGTGAATGTCTGAGCGTGTGGGGTAGCATCTGTGCATGCTGCTCGGGCACAAGTGGATGGCATCAAGGCCACCGTTTCCTATTTTCCATGTGGTTTCATCTCGTCCGTCGGGGGATTGTCTTCCACTTGAATACACTTGGCCTGGTGCCTGTGGCAACCCTCATGACCTCCTTGTTTCTCTCCCTTTTGTCCACCACACCTGAGATCTCCAAGGCAGACGGTGCCTGTAACACCAACCGAGAAACTTGCAGATGCACACAAACCCTCGAGTTTGTCTACCATTCGCACAGCTGCCTATCTACATGAGTAACAGCGAACAATTCTCATCCCAGGCCTGTGTCTCACAGTGTTTTCTGTCCTTTATTGAATATTTGAACAAGCAGAACATCTGACAGAGTATCCCGTCACCGCACTCTGTATTCCCTCTCCTCTCCCTCAGAGGGCTCTGATCACATTTGTGACATAACTCCTCTATCTCCAAACCAAATATCACTGTCTCCACATCTGAAACATCCAGGCTTTGTTCTGCTGAAGGTTATGTAGGTGTATGTGATTTTTTTTTTTTAAATGTCAAAATTCTGTTTGTTTTTCTTTTACATCCTCTCTGTGCTTTCTGCTCAGATATTCATGTCAGGGTAAAGCTGCGGGTGGCTTGCATAGCAAATATCGGTCTGCCTGCCTGTCAGTCATTTTGCCCATCTGTGCATCTGTATGACCGTCCAGCATCCCTGTCAGCTTTGCCACAACCCCCACCCCACCCCACCCCACCCCACCCTCCCGCTATTCTTCTTGTATACTGTGTCTGGAGCAATCAGTCCCCTCCTCGGGCTTATGCCATTTATCTCCCTCTGTGCCTGAATTTGTCTCGTGGCTCCCCCTGTGTGTGCATACATATTTTTTTTTCTTTGTGCCTGTCCATTCACCTGTTGGCTTAGTATATGTGTGCGTCCGCTTGTTTGCACGTCAATCTGTGTGTTTGTCTGAGGCTTCAGAGAGCTCACCTGTCAGTCAGACGTCTCTCAGCTGGGTATTAGCTATGTGTAAAGACAAGGTCATGGTGACTCAGGCACGCAGAAGCAGGTAGAGCAACCACTGAGCCTTCAAGGCACCAGCACAGTGCGCTTCATTCTTTTTTCTGATAGAAGAAGACTTAAAGGGCAAGCAACACAAGCAGCAGTAGAAGGATCTGATGGAAAAATATGAAAATAAAAAAGTTATTTGGAAGAGAAAACCAGCCCAGTGTTAAAATATTACCCACAATGTCGGGTGTAAGAATCCATCATTTTACCTGCATAATAAAGGATTGCTGCCAACTGAAATGACTGATTAAAAAGCTCTAAAACTGGATGTTAAATTGAAACATAAAGTAATAGAAAATTCTGTTCTTTAAGCCTTTGCACATACGCTGCTGTATAAGATATGTGTAGCATTAAAAAAATGTTTTAGAGTGAGTAACAATGCAGAAGACTGTTAAACAGGTATATTCGTGCATGCTCAAGGAGATCCTTACCTGTGCCCATCAAAGCAGATTTCTGGGTAGTTGATGCTTCCTCAGATTTGATATTATGCTAATGTTGACAGCTGGTAAACTACCTTACCTTTATATATTAATTTTAAATTCTTATTCTTGAAAAATATTGTTTAATTTTTAGCCATGAAAGTTGCTCTTGTGCAATTGGAGTGAGCAGCTGGCTGCAGGATTGACTAGTGCAAATGCCGTTGAGTTGACTGACAGAAAAGAAGCAGTGCAAACAAGAGAGTTACAATATTAACAACATTTAACATGTCAGTACAGTCTTCCCAATCAGTGGAGCCTGTCTAGATGTAGGGACAGCTCCTTATAAGGCTTTTGGTAAATAGCGGCAAGGGCCAGACAAACAGAAAGTCAAAATTTCAAAAATAGACAAAAGTCATTCACAAAGACTCTTGAACAGAAACATAAGAAAAAGAAAATGAATAACACAAGAAATGTCTGGAAAGTTTGACTACTGAGAGTAAAAGAGACAGTCTATCAAGAGACAAGCGAAAGCAGGGAAGTCTATAAAGTGGGGTGAGTGATTAGCTAACCACACAAAAGTGTGACAGAAATCTGTCAGAAAACTGAACAAAGAGCAGAAACAGACAAATTGGAATAAGGTGAGTAATTTCAAAATAAAACAACAAGTGACATAAAAAAAATCAATAATAAACATCAACATAAACATATTATTCATTTACTCAAAGAAAACCAGTATATTCACTGTAGGCTGATTTAACTACATATATTTTTTGAATAACTGGAACTGAATAAAATTATATTTAATTTGTAACATCCCAGTAAACATGGTTGAAACAGCAATGTTATCTTCCTGAACCATGACTACAAAAACTGGCCATGGTTCAGTATGATCCCAAATACTGCACTGAAGACAGACGTACAAGCTGCTTCATTGTTTTACAGATGCTCAGTCAGACCATCTCAGCAGACAACCACTTAACATCCATTCCACAGTACTGCACATACTACTATTGCAGGAGTCTCTTCCTTTTTCTTTTCCTTTTTGTCTCTAACCCTTTCAAGCCATTTATGTTTATCTCCATTTAAATTTTATCTTACATGTTACATGTTGAAATTAACATATCCTAATGGTCACAACTATTGCGGTCTTATGGTCCTTTGGTCCTTGTTCTCTGTTGACAAATTTTTCTTTATTTCATTTTGTTCTATTCAATAAAAAGATAAAACACTAATCTTGTCTTTCTGGAAAGTTCTAGAAGCGCATCCAGTGCACGGTAAACTCGCGTATCTGACACTTTGCACGACATCTATATGGAATCATTTTTCAAATAGACTGCATGTGGAGAAAAGCCCTTCAGCCAGTAGTTATTTAGCATTAAACTGTTTGCTGGGATGTTACAAGTTATTCCTTCAACACTGTTAAGTAACAAGCTTTAGAGGTTGACAGTGATGTTGTGACCATCAAACAGAGCTAGGCTAGTTGTGTCCCCTGTATCTGAGCATAGATATAAGTCTCTATGCTACGCTATGTAAGCTAAATGGGTGCTGGTTTTGTGTATTTGCCCATAAACATTAAAAAACAAAACAAAACGTGATTTAAATATAGTCGCCTGTGAACCACTTCCAGCATTTCTGCTAGTTGTTTCCTGCCAAGCTACCTCTCCTTATGTAAAAACAGTGACCCCTGGAATTGTTTTAATGGGAAGAGGACAAAGTACAGAGAGCCAAAAATGGCAAGTAGTGTAGCTGATGAGCGACGATTATGTTGTTTTGGCCAAAAAGCTGCATTGTTTTCAGTGCTCTGCGTGCTGGCACTGCATGTCACAACTGCTTGGCAGCATACACCACTGTACAGGTGTCTGGTGTCTGAATATCATCTCAGGGGGGTTACAGTACAAGTCCCTGCTGAGCGTCCAGCCCCTGGGATGAATTCATGATGTACAATATAGAAAGAAAGCTCCTCCTCTGATGTCTAGCTTTCAGGCGTGAACAGTTTGTTCTTCTAATGGTGATTCTTGGTGAATGAGTCAGATATAGCAGGAGTGCTGGAAGAAGTCCACATGTGCACAAGGAGAAAAGTTGAAGGGGAATCAGCCAAATACAAATCGGTTAGGTTCACACTTATGTGTTGACTTCAGTACATTTTGATTGCGCCTCATATTTATTTTACAGCGTGGGAGTGGTGTTCACCACCTGATCCACTGCTTGGCAGGGAAGGCAATATGCACATTTCACAATATGTCAAACTGCTAATTCGAGCAATGGTCAAGGAAACACTAGCTGCATAGAAATATGAATCAGTGCTAACAGAAACATCACATGTACACTTTGCACTAAAGCAAAGCACATTTTAGTCTATAATCAGACAAACCCCCTCCAAATGCAGAAATACTGTAACAGATGGTGGGTGTGCCGAGTACACACACACACCAATTTGGCTACCTAAGCAGATGTGAACTCAAACACCAACACACAGACACAAGGAAAACACATGAGTTTGAAGAAGAGCCGGCATCAGAAATGGCTTCAAAACTTGGGCATAGGCACAGAGAATCTGTCAACCAAACAGATGCGCACAAACACGCAATCATTGCAAGAGGGGAGCGAGTCACCCCCGTTGAGCACACAGCGTCGGAGGGAACTGAGGGTCCTGTGTGTACAGAACTTGGATGTCTACCACATGAAGCACAGAGCAGTGGGGAAGAGAGCGCGAGAGAGAGCGATAGAGAGATGGACGGAGGTGGAGAGCGAGGGAACGAGAGGGGGAGCAGATGGGTCAGCCATCTGGTGAATGGAGGAAAAGCAAGGGAGATGAAAAGAAGGGGAAGGGTGCATTGGAGAGAAAAAGAGAGAGAGACTTGGAGAGATGTGTGCTGGGGTTGGGAGTTCATAAGAAATATCTAAGTGTGTGTGTGAATGGAGTAGGAGTGAGTGTGTTGCGTTTGTGCGGGACTTTTAATGTGTGCAGCAGGGCTGGTCAGCCGAGACTCAGGTGCCAGTGGACAGTGCTCTGAGTTACTCTGGCAGGGTGCGGAGAACACTTATGCCACACATAGACAGTATACTGGTGCCTAAAGACACACGTGATTTCTTATTATTAACAATATGCACATGATCTAGTATCTGCTTGTATTACTTCTTAACATAGCCATGCAGCAACTCTTAACCATTAATTCTATTTGCAGCTGACATGGAGTCCAAACCTGTTATATCTTAATTTCCTAACAGATAGCTCTATTGAGCAAAAAGCCATCAGAACACAGCAATGAGTTATACTGCTGCAGCTGGTGACATATTCTTTACAAGCATGACCAATGCAACAGTTGCTTATTATTAGTCAGTCCTACATACGCCAGGCATCAAACAGAAATACTCTTTAGAGCACCAAACGTATAAATTCAAAGTAGAAAATAGCTCCCAGCCAAAGCACTATTTAATTCTATTTACCTGACACGGTGGCTGAAGACAAAACCACACATTATAGTATACCACCCACATTACAGCATCATGTACTATGAATAAGTATGCTATTTCTTCTTGAAAACTTAAAGAGGCTTGCATTATTAATTCAGCTCTTGGCTGTGGTTCGGTAAGGTTAATGTGGCTTTAGGCTCAAGAGACTGTAACTCTGTTGTTCCCAAAAGCAGTCTGAGCAATGACAAGTATTTCAGCTTTTCTATAGACGTCTTATTTATAACAAAGCTAAATTCATTGTTCATTCTTTTCAGACCTTAAACCTGCGTCTCACTTGAGCAGCAGTGTACGAGGAAAATTCTTGCGATAGCGTCACACAGCCATGCGGAACTGATGAGAAAACTCATGCAAGGTGAGTTTATTAATTTAGCAAATTTACAGAGTTTTTGCTCAGGCACAGAGTCACTCCTCTCCAAATTCTTCTGAACCAAAAATACTGGTTGCCACGTAAATGCTGAAACCATATAGCTTTCTTACTTTATATTATGGCAGGATGATGCATTGAATTAATCAGTTTCATTAAATTGTTCAGTTTTCCCCACTGAGGAATATACATAAATCACACTCTCAGTGAAATATGAACTATGAACTGAGATCAGGTTAATCCTTGGCTGTTTGATAAACATTCTGCTTGCTTCATTGCGACAGTAACAACTTCATGAGATGACAAGGACTGATTTTCATTCATCTCTCTCTATATTTTTTCTTGAAATGGATAACTGCTTATTCAGTTCAGCGTTGCATTGAGGCCAGCGTGAATGCCAGTCTACAATGGGGAAAAGGCAAGCACTGGACAGGTTGCCGGTGAACTGGTTTTCAATCATCATTAATGCGTTTCTTAAGTGGCAACACAATACCCAAGCCTTCAAAAACTCCTCTAGGTTTAAAAGAGCATAACCACTGACTATATATGAAAATAGACATAACCACCATGATGTTGCTCATTGATAATTTAGCTAGGTTTTGAAGTCTTGGGCTGAACATTTTGGCCATCACATTCTCGGTGCTTTCAATATGGATTTGTTAACTGAGGCAAAGATCTGACTGAGAAACACTGCACTCTTGCAAAGTACCAACTCTTGCAAAGTTGGTACCAAAGTACCAACTTTATTGTCTCTATTTCTCAGCATGGGATTATATTTTACAAAATGAACACCATGCTATGTTAAATAAGACTTGTAACTAGCACCTGAGACTGAAAAGTCATCAGCACAGCTTTTATTTAGTTCATAAATCACACCCACATTGCAACCACAGGAATTGCCCCCTACTGGCCACTAAAAAGAATGCAGGTTTAAGGTACTTTATCACTTTTTATACCCAAAAAGCTATGTCCATCTTTTATAAATAGTCTATGGAATTAACTGTGCTGAAAGACTCTAAGAGACTCACTATGAAAAGACCAAATACATTTACTGCCCTTGATAACATTTACTACCCTAGCAATATCATGACATATTCCTTCATAAAAAGCAAACCGCTAACTGTCAGTGAATATAGCAAAAGCCTGACTTTTCAGATCCAATGAATGGGCCAAACATTGCTGTGTAATAGCATACTGGAGACCTTACTCATCCTGCAACTGAAATAAAACCTATTAGTTTGTTATTATTATAATGAATATTTTTTTTCTAAGCATTGCCCACCAGCTATGCTTTATTTTATTGTAAAGTTTTTTCTTCTTCCTTCCATCCTTGCAAGTGCTGCTATTTAGTTATTTTAGCACAGCTGGTCCTGTTTTCTCAATTTGTAAAAGCTTAATAGCCTTGCTGTGGCAGTTTTATCAGACTTGCAAATTCAACCCAGGGGAAAGATATTCTGAATTGTTGTGAAGGCTGATAACAAATCAAGATGATTTTTTTAAAATAACCAAACCTCGTTTATATTTGTTATGTATAATTGTATGACCCCCTGAGCTATTGATATATGCAGAAATGACAGAAATACACGTTTACAAAAAAGCAAACATAACACTCATAAACCAGGGACTGCCATATAGTCTGAGTGGCATTTGGTGCTCAGTGTTTGGTTTGACTTAAATGTCCTCCATTTGTCTGAGTTGGCCATTCAACACCCAGCACATTTGTTTTTCCCTAGATAAAATTATAATCAAATTTAATATAGTAAATTACACCTTGCTAACCATACTAGCTAGCTATTGCTAGCTCCAGAACTCTATTCTCTCTTGCCCAAATATGGTAATATGAACAAAAAGCAACAAAGAAGATGGTAGTTGCCTCAATGTAAAACTCGGGGCTTCAAAATGGTAGTCCACAAATCAGTGGGTCTCAGTGGCTCCAGGTTTCATATGCAAACAGGATAGGCTACACAAGCCATGCTAGCATGCTATCACGCTACTGGCTAGTTTAGTGTAGTAGCAGCTGTATAGAGATCTTTTTAACTTTATATCATTTCACTTTAACTATTTGCTACTGTTTTGGAGGTGAATACTCCATGAATGGGAGTGTGTAGAGCTAAATGGCTTACATTATTTAATCTTGTAACAAACAAACAAAAACCCTTGTTTAATTTTTGCAAATGTAGTATTCAACATGGGCTACATTAGAAGTATGATGAAAAACAAATCCACTTGTATTTGATTTTGCTCATAAAATGCAACAGTTCTACCATTGTACAGTTAGGTCCAAAAGTTTTTGGACAAAAACAATTTTATTTTACTAATTTTGCCTCTGTACACGACCACTGTGGATTTTTAATCAAATAATCAAGATGTGATTGAAGTTCAGACTTTTAGCTTAATTAAAGAGGTTGCACAAAAGTATACCATGAAATGTTTAGGAATTACAGATATTTTTATACATATCCCAATTTTCAGTGGCTCAAAAGTAGTTGGACCATTTACTGATAAAGAGGTTTAGAGCCAGGCCTGTTCCCTTATTATTCCATGACAAATTAAACAGATAAAAGATCTGGAGTTGATTCCATTTGTTGAACTTGTATTTGGAAGCTGTTCACTTAAACTCTTAATGCGTTCCACACAGATGTCAATCCACATGAAAGAGGCCATAATTTGTCTGAAAAATCCAAATAAACTGAATGAAAATCAGAATGACAGCACAAAATTTAAGAGTGGCCAAATCAACAGTCTTATAAAGAAGGAATGCACTGGCAAGCTCAGCAACACCAAAAGGCCAGAAGACAGGGAAGACTAAAGTGCATGAGATGGGATTATTTCCTTGGTTAGGAAAAACAACTTCACAACGTATAACCAGCCTGTCAAGAGCACTTGAGGATGTAGGATCATTGTCAAAGACTACAATCAAGAGACTCTTTCATGAATGTAAAGAGAGATTATGACAAGGCGCAAACCACTGGTTAGACTTAAGAACAGGAAGGTCAGATTAGACTGACAGAAAATTAAAAGAACGTGCAGAAAAAAAATATCTCGACAGCTGAAACCAAGACTACCTTGTACTACAATGATAAAAACGAGAAAAGTACGGAGTAGAGAAACAGCACCTGATCCAAAGCATACCACATTTTCTGTCAAACATGGTGTAGGCAATGTGCATTGCTTCCAGTTGAACTGGGTCATCAGTGTTTATTCATGATCTGACTGCTGATAGAAGTAGCAGGAGGAATTCTTAAGTGTACAGGGCTATAATCTCTGCCTAAAACCAGCCAAAATGCTTCAAAACTGATCAGACAGAACTTCACAGTACAAATGGATAACAACCCAAAGCATATTGCAAAAACAACCCAAACTCAAAGCAAACAAATAGACACTGAAGGTGGCTGCTTGTTGGAGGCAGTTACTTTGAGCTTCTGAAAATGTTGTACTGTGTATGAAAATCGTGTATGAATTCGTAAACTGTTAATTGAAGACTTAAATCACATCTTGACAAACACAGGCTACAGTAATGGATACAGAGATTGCATTTTATTTGAACGTGACATTAACATCTCACTTTCTATTTAAACATAGTAAGCAAAAAAGGAAGCTGATGTTTGGGCTATAGTCTGCTTACACACATATATATTCCACTTTTCTATCCCAGTAAGAGTTCAAACTAGTTCAGCTGCAGTCCTCGCTTTAGGATCCATCTATAGATTGACACATACACTATGCATCTATGGATGGACTGCCAGAAATATTCACTCATATGTCTTCACACGGATATGAACTTGAGTGACATCCCATTCTTAATCCATAAAGACAAAAAAGTTCCCCAAAATAAATACATAAATAAATAAATACAGAAAAAGAACTTAAATTACTGCACAGGACTGATTTCAGCTATCACTTTTAGGAGAGCTTAGGAGGAGTGCTTGTAAAAGTCATGGACACAAAAGTTGGGGGGGGCAAGGCTCCACAGCAGAGGGGCAGTTGCCCCCCCTGTAGATCTGCCCCTGCCGCGTTGTGATTTTATGTGGCCCACCACTTTGTGGTTGTATTGCTGCCATTCCCAACTGCTTGAGCTTTGTTACAATACCATTAACAGTTGACTGTTAGTGGTATTGTACATATTGTAGCCAAAATTAATTACTGAAGAAATTTTGACTGAACTTGTTGCACAGGTGACATCCTATCACAGTACAACACTGGAATTCACTGAGCAACCCGACCCATTCTTTCACAAATGTTTGTAGAAACTAGGTGCTTGATTTTATACACCTGTGGCCATGGAAATAATTGGAACACCTCAATTCAGTGATATGAATGAATGGCTGATTCTTTCTGGTGAGACTTGTATATACTGTCATGTCATCACTTTCTCCAGTGCAAAATTGAAACACAGTAGAAGTAAAATAGTAAAGGTTAAATACATTAAAAAATATATAAAAATATAAATCAGGGGGTTGCCTTGCACCAGCTTCAGCCTCTCACAAACAGTTTTTTAGCCTTTGCTGTTGCATTTCTTTTTTTTAAAAATCTATGGTAGTTTCCATCACATTCCACAGAAAACTGAATAGCTTTGTGATGACTGACTCGCAATTTTCCCCGTTGAGTACAAAGTAAGCAGCAAAGAGGGTGACTTGTTAAGCTGCACTTGACCCATGATGAGCCTTACCACCTTTCTTCACAGCCACTGGATGAAAGCCAGACGTTGTAAAAGTGTCTGTACAGCAGTGTTGACTTTTGGATACTAGAGCCAATCAAAATGCAGAGCATTATCTCGCTATGTGAGACAGGTGGACCAGGGATAAAAGATGCTGTGCTGTCCCATATAGACATGGCCAACACTACAACAGATGTTAGGAGTTAAAACACATACACGTGGGCTAGCTGTGGCTGTTGAAGGTGACTGCTATCACGTGGCTGCTTCTAGAAATGCTGCTGCTTGTTTGATAAGTGAAATGTAAATGTAGGGATTGTGTCTGTTTACTTACACAAAGGTATTTTACTTAAATCTCTGCCTAAGCTCTAAACTGAACTCAACATATTGCATCAGCCTTACCTGTCCAAGAATGAAAATTGCCTTTTTCTTTTTTAAACCCCGTGTATATTACATGATTGGTTGCAGCTCCAAATGGCCCCATTCATTCTTACTTATCCCACGAGTTCCCTGGAAGAAACCAAAGGTTGGGCGTTAAACGGCTTTTTGTAAAAATTTCAGATGACTTTACACTTATTTTTTATCCTATTTTTCTCTGTACTTTACCATCCATTCATCTTGTCATCTTTTTGGTCGGACAAAACAGGGTGTTAATCTGCAAGGTGGCTTTTGAGAAAAGCCCATGAAAAATCTAATATCTGACTTAGATCCATTACCATTAAATGGTAAGTGTGGGCACGGGCATCAGTCATTCTTTAAATTTAGACAGAAAACTGTAAAAATATTACATTGTTGAAGATGGATGTAGTGAGCCTGACTGTCTCTCCGTGACTTTGAGAAGTGAATGTGTCTGGGCTCAGCTCCAGACAGACCGGGCCCAGCTTAACCTCTGCACATACACACCTGCCAAACTGTTCAGGTTCACCCTCATGGTACTTCCCTCTAAAGTGGATGTTACCAGGAAGCACACATGTACACACACACACACACACACACACACACACACACACACACACACACACACACACACACACACACACACACACACACTGAGGAAGA
>VVHJ01010158.1:7789-22821 GCA_015107715.1 Tylochromis polylepis | reverse complement strand
CAGTGTATGTAGTTGTGTTTTGTCAACTAACTGTAAATAAATCCACTTCTCTTCATCATAAGAGTCTCGCATTTGGGTCCTCCTTCTTACAACTCCACGGTCTGCCCCCGCAGTCCGTGACATCTAAGAAGGCTCTTAGGGTCCTGTTGATCTTGTACAGTTCTCGGCATTCCAGGATCCAGGTGTGGGACATCGAGTCATAGGCCTTCTTGCTGGCTGGTGCTTCAGCTTAAGGTAGAAGACTACACCCATAGTGGAAGTGACTGCTCTGCTCACTATCCAACTGGCTAGCCTGCCAATGTGCCTGCATGCTGTTGTCTCACAAAAATATTAGTCTAAAGCAGGGGTCTCCAACTCCAGTCCTCGAGGGCCGGTGTCCTGCAGGTTTTAGATATCACCCTGGGTTAACACACATGAATCAAATGATTAGTTCATTACCAGGCCTCTGGAGAACTTCAAGACAGGTCGAGGAGGTTGTTTAGCCATTTGAATCAGCTGTGTTGGATCGAGGACACATCTAAAACCTGCAGGACACTGGCCCTCGAGGCCTGGAGTTGGAGACCCCTGGTCTAAAGAGTATTAATACTATCTATTTTCTAAACAAGGATAAATGGGTGTGTGAAAAAGGGAGTCTAATTTTGGTGTGCATCAGCATTTTCTTTTTAATGTAAAACATTTTCTCTTTTAAGCCCAAAGTGCACAAACTCAGGAGGAGACAGAAATAATGACAGGGTTGTGAATATAACTGTCATGGTTCTTTTTTTTCCTGTTTCCTCTCTCCTGCTGTCAGGAGGAGTTCTGGCAGTGCTCTGGCTCGCTGCTCTGCCCGCAAACAGGTCTGCCATGTCTCCTGAGCCAGCTTGGACACCTGCTTTCTATTTGCTCATCAGATCTCTGCTGAGTGAAACCTCCACTCTTTGCCAGGTTGCTGTCACCCTCAACAACCTGCTGAGAATCAAGCTTTTCCCTCGTGAATTTCCAGTTTCCTGACCTTGCTCTCTTGTCCTCTGTCCTAGCTGTTTCCTGTTGCGTGAATGGTTGGATTTAGGATTACCTACAAATAAAGATTTCTCTGACTTGGTCTTGATGTGAAAATGGGTAATTACCTGAATATTTCCCGTCTGAACCCAGATTCACTACCTTATTCTGTGCTTGGATAAAATAGGAGTTACACTTGCATGGGTCCACTGGTTTTTGAGTTTATCGTGATAACCTGCAGACAGGTCCACAGAGTTTTGTTCTTGCCGTCCTTACCTGTGCTCCAGACAAAGGTACTAAATGAAACATGATACGGCTGTACTCAAAAAGCTCATTAAACCTACTGATTGATGATTATGGAAATAAGTTTTTGCCATTTTTTTTTTTCCCACAAATATTCTGAATTTTCCTCCTTTTTCTTCATTTTCATGGGCACATTTCTAGCCACTGATTCGTGTCCGTGGAGACTAAAGTCTGATTTTCGGGGCTCATCGAGTTCGTCACATCAGAGATTTCAGTTCACATCTCACTTTCTTTGATTTTACTTTTATGTTCATTTGAATTTGCTGGTTTGTTACTGAACAAATTCTTGACTTTTTCCCACGAGGCCTGGTTGTTGCTGCTGAATTATAGAAAGTGTGATTGTTTAAAAAGAGGTCTGATGTTCGGTGACACAGCATCTTACTGCAGCTGTAACAGATGTAATGAGCTGATTGGCACATTTTGACTGCTGGGCTGTCATTTCCTTTGTGAAACAGAGAGATTTTCATTTCAGACCATTTTACTGTCCGTCCCGTTTGATACCTTTAAACATCTTTTGAACGTTTGACCTTCCTCACTGTGTCCTGATGGATATTTCACACCTGATGCTGAGATCTCCTCCTTTAAAAGCCTTTTTTATTCCCCCTGCGAGCTCCTCCTAAGAGCAGCTCCACCTGTCAGAGCAGCAGCGGGAGCGTTTGTCACCACACAGAAAAACTCTTTAATGTGCCTTGTTAAGCCCTCGTTAGGAACATTCACAAACCGACAAATTATTCAGCATAACGATTTCAATTAAAGAGAAGCGTTTTAATCAGTGTCACCTGCTGTGAGCCAGATGTTATGGTACTTTTATTCTGATGGCTGTTTCACAGATGTCATTTTTCTCATTGTTGTCTCGAAAACGAGCCCGATGTGGTTCATTAGACATTCTGCTGCATCCTCTATGCATAGTATTTAAAGTATGTTTTCCTCTCTTGAGTTGATTTAAGAGATACAGCCGAGACATTGAACTCACCTCCAGTGCTTACTGGGGAAAACGGATCAATTACTGAGTCATTTATTTTGTGTTTTAAGTCAGATCACATCAGCTTGTCCTTGAAAAAGTCCTCTGAGCCTCATCACGATGTGCAGCGCTGAAGAAACGACTGGAAACGTCCCTGATAATGTACACGAAGAGATGTCCCAACAGGCTTTTGTTTAAAATTCTGCGTAGAGCTGAGGAGGTACAGAAAAGCATCAAGGACGATTTGGTCCTGTGAGCAGAATAATCGATCTGTTTTTTAATGTCAAATATTCATTGAAAGTTTGGGAAAATGTGACTGACTGAGTGCATCTTCATGATTGGTGTTTTAGCAGCCCCGCTGTTTGGTTTCTGGAGCCAGAAGTGACCGTATTTGGATAGAAGTGTGGAGCGCCAGCCTGCTCGGTTATCAAGCTGCATTCATACTAAGTAACATCCAACTAAAATCCTTAAATTTCACTCACCAAAACTGGAGCTCGGACCTCTTGGACAGTCTGTTAGTACAGTAACCTCACAGCAGAGATATCATTGGTCAGGTAACGTGATTAAAAAGGCTCCAACAGGGAGTTCAGGGACTCCAGTTAGCTGACAGCCAGCAGCTATAGCCACCTGTGTCACCTGTCAATCAAAGAGGCCGCGCCCCTAATACTATAAACTTCAAGCCTTTTATGAATGGGGGAAATTAACCATAGAACTCAAAGACTTTCTGTATCAGGCTGTAAACATGTATATTTTACATGGGAGACTAAGGGGCCTTGTTGAAACTAAAAGACTGTATCTGCTGGTTTTGGCACTTCCACATTCACTTCATTTTTCAGCCCCTCGTGTTGCTGAATGGGTAATAAATAAAACCATCCATCCATCCAGGAGGAATACAAACACAAAGCGATGTAATCTGTCCAGGGTGTCCTGGGTCTACCTCAGCAAAGAAGCACGCTAATCAGATGCCTAAGCTACCTCAGCTACGTCCTTTCAATGTGGAGAAGCGGCGTCTCCGCTCTGAGCCACACCTGAATGACTGAATTGACAAAAGGAGAGCTCACGCCGATGAGTGAGGGTAGCGATCGTTAGCGTCACTTTGACAGTTTTTTATTTGAGCTTCTTTTTGTTTTAGATCGAAACCTAATATGAAAATATAAAACAGCTCTTTAGAACAAACTTTTGGTTGCTAGAAAGTCTCCCAGTGTCAACACAACTTTCACCAAGAAAAGTTCTCTACCAACAGATATTTGTCACACTGACAATGAGTCTTTCACATCACTGTAGAACAATTTTGGCCCACTTTTGAATTCAGACACATCGGAGGGTTTTCCAGCATGTTCAAGGTCGAACCAGTCCGAGTCTGATTTAGGTCCAGACTTTGACTCGGACGCTCCAAAACCTTCATTGAGTGTTTGTGAGTCATTCAGAGGTGGACGTGCTGCTGTGTTTCTGATCATTGTCCTGCTGCCTGAGTGCTCTTGAGCTTCAGGGCATGAACTGATGGGCGGACATCCTCCTTCAGGGTTTTCTGGTAGAGAGCAGAATTCACGGTTCTGTCAGTTGCAGCGAGTCATCCTGAAGCAGCAAATCTGCTTCGTGGCTGTGATGCTTTTTTAGACAGCAGTGGTTTTCTCCTTGGACTCTCCCATGGAGGCCATTTTTGCCCAGTCTCTTTCTTATTGTTGAATCATGACCTCTGACCTTAACTGAGCCGAG
Source organism: Tylochromis polylepis (assembly GCA_015107715.1). NCBI lineage: Eukaryota > Metazoa > Chordata > Actinopteri > Cichliformes > Cichlidae > Tylochromis > Tylochromis polylepis. The sequence continues at coordinate 18,863 of VVHJ01010158.1, read as the reverse complement.
TGAGGCCTGGGGGTCTTTAGATGTTGTTCTGGGTTCTTCTGTGACCTGGATGAGTCGTCGATGCGCTCTTGGAGTAATTTTGGTCGATCGGTCGCTCCTGGGAAGGTTCAGCACTGTTCCAGATTTCCTCCATGTGTGGATAACGGCTCTCACCGTGGTTCGCTGGAGTCCCAAAGCCTTAGAGATGTCTCTGTAATCCTCTAACAGGTAGTTTTTCCTCATAAGACAGGAAAGTTTGGACAGCTTCTTTTCTCTCAGTAAATTAGGTCATCATATAAAAACTGTGTTTTGCATTTGTCTAATATTAAGTTTGATCATCATTTTTGGATTGATATGCGAATAATATAAACCAAAGGGCGATGTGGGTATGTGCATATTTATATATAATCTATGCTCTTCACTGGAGTCCTGAAGCTAACTTTGATAAATGAAATCATCATTTCAAACCTGCATTGTATTCACTCTGGTTATCTTTCTCTAATATTAAAACTTGTTACGAAACATGCACGTGTGCCAAATATGTGAAAAAATAAGAACTCGGGAAGGAGACTCCTTCACAGCACTGTGTTTATTTAGCCTCTGTCCTGCTTCATCTGTTGTCCCTCCGTGTTTGCTTGTAGATTTATGTTTTTGTGCTGTTATTCAGTTTTTGGACGTTGTTACAGCCGAAATAAACGCGAGGCCATTTGTTCTCCTGAACTCTAGCTCAGAGATTTACATTTGGGTCCTCTAACTCAACTTCTCAGACACCCGTGCCAGCATTCAGCATGCCGACAGGCAATCAGCTGGGACTACTCCGAATATTTTTGTATGGAGAAATGGATTTAAAACAGTGACTGAAAATGTATTTCATGACATAAAACCTGCATTTCTTTTTTTGTTTTTTGACTAGTGTATTTTGATATATTGCATTACTTGACTTAAACCTCCTGCAGTGCTTCAAAAATTCTGTTCAGCAAGCAGAGGACTTGGAAAAGAGTTTTTCTGGCATCACAAACTGCCAAGGACGGCATCAGAAAACTTCTCGCCACACAAGCATCCTTGTCAACAAGTTTGTGTGGAAAATAAAGCAACCGGTGTCACATTTATGCTCATTGCGACGAACGTCTTTTCAGCTCGCTGTAAGTTTAAAAAATAATTCTTCGATTCTTTCCAGACCAGCGCTCACACTGGAACTCGCAGCTCTGAGCTGTCCGCCTGGGCCTCTTTGATACCGTGAAGCGGCACAGCAGAACCAAAAAACAAATTTGTTTTTGTCACAGCAGCGGGAATGAAAACTTCCCAAACTTGCAACACAACTTTTGTTCCAACGGGCTCTGAGCTGAAGGCGAGCCCGGGCCACACGCAGATGAGAGCGTGGGCTATGTCCGTGCCCCTTCAGGTGTGTCAGATAGGCCGAGGTAATGCGGTTTGTTGAAAGCGCACGTCTCCCATGTCTCTTATTCATGATGGCCAGCACGCACCGAGTTTAGGACTCTGTTTGTTCCCTTTTCATCTTGACATTACACAAGTGCCTTGTCGAGCAGACTGTAAGAAAATGTCACAGCACAAAAAAGGTGCGATTCCCGCTAAAGCTTATTTCGCCCCGCTCGTTGCGCTTTTTGTGCGTATAATCAGCCTGCGTGTTTTTGCCCTGCTGCTCTGAAGCCGGGCTGAAGGATCACTTCCTGCTAAAGCACACATTGCTCATTGTTGATGAGATGAAGTAGTGCGTTTGTTGTCCAAAGATGACATTTCACTTGACGTGGTTGCTCTCAGCTCAGTGAAAGAACAGATAATTAACCATGTTTTGATTTTCCGGAGGGACACAAAAGCCTTATCTGCATAATTTTATTCTTTATAGCTCTACATAATATTTTTCTCAATCTGATCCGACCCACGGGCTCCTAAAGGAAGTCCGTGTTAATGACGATAGTCAGTATCTGTAGTTATTCCTCAGCGAATCTAACGCACAAACAGGCCTCCTGGTTTCTGTGAGAGCCGGATGTTTCATGTTTGACTGCGTCACAGTCGCTGATCGTCGTTGCACAGGCTGATGTGGTAATTACCATGTTGTTTTCTCCTCCTGCTCGCGGCAAAGCGAGGATCCTCTTATTTTCACTGTCATAAATAAAGAAGCGTGTATTTTCACCAGTTTGCACTCTCATATTTGCTGCTTTTGGGTTCCTTTTACGAGCTTGAGCGACAGCAAAGTTGGGCAGGCAAACTGAATATGAAATAGGATGAAAGTGCAGAGAGGAAAGCCAATTGTGCCAGTGTTAAAGAGTCTGGCTATCTGGGCCTCTGCTTTGATTCTGACCCTTCCTTTGAAGCCATGCCAGTGGCGGGGCTCAAAGGGACGGCAATGTCTGTCCGTCGGTCCAGATCGAAATATCTCAAAATGTATTTGAAGTTATAAACAGTGCAGTTTCTAGCACACATTACAGCAACGCTCCCCTTCACTGAGACTCTTATATAAACACAACTACACACACTTTACCGAAAGATGCTCAGCTGAAAGATTACAAGTTGTTTAAAAATGTTTACGTCGTAGGTTTTAGGAAGCTTAGGAAGTGGGCCGCCCTGCTGGTGTACCTGTCCCCTCACAGATGTTCTGGGGAATGAAACGCGCGATCTCAGGTTGGTAAACCTGCTGCATGGACACGATCGTGGATCTGCCATGAGCAGCTGCTGCAGATGAGCGTGTTCAGGATTCTGTTAAGCCGCCGTGCGGTGCGGTGTGAGCATGTGGAAACCTTCCGTGTCGATTAGGAACCTCTGGAGGATCTAAATGAAGTCTCTGCACTGGGAGCGGTGATGCTTTCTGAAAGGTCTCTGGGGACCAATCAGAGAGTCCTGAATATCTCTGATTGGTCCAATTATTTATAAGTTTGCTCAGTGACCTCATATACAGAACATTAAATAACATTAGCGAGACTTAACAGCAGCTAGAAAAAGATATCATCTTTCTCAAATACTGGCTTCTCATCTGTGGCTCCCTGTTAAATCCAGAATTTAATTTAAAGCCCTTCTCCTCACATATAAGGTCCTGCATAATCAGGCCCCATCACATCCCAGTAGTTCCATATTATGCTAATAGAGCACTTCTCTCTCAGACTGCAGGCTTATTTGTGGTTCTTTCTAAAAGTTAAAGGCAGGCAGAGCCCTTGGCTTTCTTTCTCCATCCTGTGTCTACTTTTGTTGCTCCTGCTCCTTCAGCTGACCGATGAACAGTTACCCTGTGTGAATAAAACTCAGCGTCTGTAGTCTGCTGCGTTACCGTCATCCACAGGACAGCAGGGGAGGAGTTTGTTTGCGGCATACATCACATGTCTCTATAAATCTATAAAACAAACAGACCTTTTTCAGTTCCTTAAAAGTGGCTGTGACAGGAGGTCCCGGGAGGAAACGTGGCGGCGAGTCCACACGTGGAGCATGTCAGATGATGTCACAGAGGACTGTGACAGGGTCACAAAGCGAGAGACTGTCTGCGGACAAATGTGCTGCTGCTGCACTGAGCTTCGACGTGTTTGAACAGCACAGTGACAGCGGAGGATGAGGGGGCGGTGAAGCTATCCAGCCACGATCACCTCCTGTCAGGCTCAGTGTGTCTGACGGCCTCCTGCAGAGATGCAGACCTCGCTCGGAGTTTATTCTCACGCAGCTCGTTGAGAAATAGCCCGTGAAGGCTCTGCAGGAGGAGTGGAGGGTTGTGAGATGGGCTTAGAGTGATCTTACTTTAATGTTGAGCCACTAAACCATTACTTGGTATAGAGTCGCGATGGTATTAATAAAAAAGCACATAAATGTAAACTAATATTTTTCACCCCTTTAAAAGATGATAAGATCTACTCTAAAGCTGTGGTTTCCCCTCATGGCTCCGACGTCTCTCTCGATGAAGCAAATCTACCAATCCCTTTTTGATGATCCTCTCTGCACTCATGTGCAGCAGACATCACAGCTTTGGAGCTTCGCTCTGTGGTCCTTCTAAGCTACGTGTGCAGCTCACAGAAGAACACATCATCCCTGACATTATGCTCCCTCAGAGATGGGGCGAGCAGCTCGGTCGTTCCAGAGGGACTCGGAGTAGTCGTTTTTCTTGTGAGAGTCTCAGGGGAAATAATATTCAGAACCATTATTTCAGCTGGATCCCTGCTTATGATTTAACCCTCGTCGCTCAAACAGAAATGCTCTGGGAAGCTGTGTCTTTTCCGCCTTCTTCTTTTGACACAGCTGTTTCCGTTTCTTTAGTCGGACTTCATCCTGTTTTCTTGAAGCAGAGGTGCAGGCTTCTCTCTTACAGCATCAGCACCACTTTCTCTGTTTCTCCTGGAGGTGAATGTGTTCTTCCCATCTCTGGCCTCATCAGCCACAGTGGCATAGATCCTTAAGCAACACGGACAACCCTCTGTCATGTGGTTGTGACTGAGCAATGTGCCGTTTGATGGAGGTGTACACCTCTCTAAGACAGGATCAGACTGCTCCAACAAAGTTATGGAGACAGCTTTTATTGTGACTTTCTGAGATTTCTTCATGAACTAAAAATGACATTACTTGCTTACATGCAGGTCACTGCCTCAGGTACTCCCTCCTTTCATCTGTTTTAGTGGAGCTAGCTGTTTCTATCTGGGGGAGCTGGGAAACACTGCCTTGGAACAGCTTTGCTTTAGAGCAGTTCCAACAAACGACACCGTCCCTGTGTGACCGCGTCCTTCCATGTGTTTTTTTTAAACAAGCTCGGTGCCTCTCCGATTTTTGACTCCACCATTCACAAATGTGCCTGTTCTTCTCTTCCCCTGTGGACAATATCAGAAAATAATACTAAAGTGCAATATTAATACTGCTTTTACTACAGGGGTAATTTCATCCCATATCATCACATTTTGAGAACATTTTCTGCTTTAGCTAAAAATGTTCTGGTCCAGAGTTTGGGAATATATAATGACTGCTGTGAAGTTTGAGCTATTTATTTTTTAAAAGGTCCATCGACCCACTTTCACACTGAAATATGAACGTGGATGGATATACACGGTGGATATATGAAGCAAAAATTTCAGAGCGGTCCACACACACACACATCTAACATGTGGACCATGAAAGGTTGATGCAGATCTGAGATTTAGGAGTGCTAAGATTAATTTGGCGCTTGCTCCAAAAGGGTCCAAGCTTGCCATTTGAGAGACAAACTATGGAATCAGAGTTTTGTTTAAAATACCGTACAAGATTAAATATGTTCACGAGCAATGAATGGAATTCCACATGTGCAGGTGTTCATTGCCACGCTCATAATTCAATTCGTCTTGCATGCATTCAAAAACCTGCACGTGCAGAAATCGGCAGCAAAGCAGGCGTCACGCCTGCGAGATGCTCGGGCGAAGCTCTGCGCGCTCCAATCAGCCCGACTCTTGATTCCTGAAATTCTCCGACCAACAACCACGCCACATTCAAAGTCACTGAAATCTGATGCTCAGCTTGAACTCCAGGAGGTCATCTTCACCACGTCTCTGTGCCTAAATGCTGCCACGTGATTGGCTTATTAAGATACTTCCCGTAACAAGCAGCTGAAAAAGTGTACCTAACAAAGTGGCAGTGAGGGTTCCCTCTCCGGTTTCTCTTGTTCAGATCGTCTAGCTCGGTTTTGTCCGACCTTCCGACGTTCCTGGCGTTCTTTGTGTTGTTGCTTCTGAGCGCTTTGATCTTTTTGGATTTTTAACTCTTTCTCTGAGCGTCCTGCATCCCTCCAAGTTATTATAACTCCTTCTTTTCAATAAATGTCCTCCTCCTCTAAAAGAACTAGTTTGCGGTGAAACTTGAGTATGAGCCTGCTTTTCTGTTCAGCATTGTGATGCTCGGGGCTGAGAGGTGTTTGGGGACCGTGTGGGATGTTTCCTCAGATAAAGATGCTGTAAATTCAAAAGGCACTGGAAGACACAAATGGCAAAGTTCACAAACTGAATGACAATAAGAATTGCGAGCCTTTATTCAACATGTTTTCTTTTGGCATTTACATAATCCAGTTATGTAAAAAGTGTGTTGCCTGAGAAGCTGTCCGCTTTGAACCGGCTGATCAGAATAAAATGTCAACTGTCACAGTAATGCACAAAATCATTACGCTTATATTGTGAGAAGTGGATCCAGGATGTGTAGCATGAAATTAAAAAGAAAATAGCAGACACAAAATACCAATTTGCTTCCCATCAGGCCCGATGCAGCAGCGTTTGAGCTCTCTCCTCCTCACAGCCCATTTCAGTGCTGGAGTCCTGGAAATGATGTTTTGACACTGAATGCAAATCACCTCTTCCCCTTCCCCTGTTATCAAAGGCGTCCCTGCGGCACTCTCAGCCTCCGCCGTCAGACGAGCCAATGATTCAGCACAGCAGAGGCAGCGCTGCTCGCTTGTGCCGCCCTCGACCCGCGGATGTGCCCGTGTTGGTTGGCATTTGCACTCTGGCTTTGATCACTGACGAAGGAGCCCTGGAGCAATGAGGCAGGCGGCAGACACCAGCCAGAGGTCTGAATGGGGATTTTTCTTCTCTTTGCCTTATTTTTCTTCTCTTTTTTTTTGAACACACAAAAAAACCTCAACGTCATTCTCGACCCCTCCGAGAATCCCTCTCAGGCTGACTGAGGTGTCAGCATGGGCATTAAGCTGAGGATGAGCAGTAATCCAAACCACACAGAAGCAGATTAATGACTAACCTTGTGTTGTGGACGGATCATCTCAGGCGTCCTCTTGGCTTCAGTTTGGTCCTTTTTCGGCATATTCAGCCTGCCACGTGGTTGGTGTTTGTCTCCACCCATCATGGACAGTTTCACCACCTTCCCGGTGATGGTGTGTTTTTTAACTTGGCTAAAGTTAATGGACACCTTGGTGTTAAACCTCCTGGGACAAACAGGGAAACAGAAAATCACCTCAGGACGAACAAACAACCTCCAGCCTGAGACAAAATCTTCATTTTTTTAATTGATCTAAATCCCAGAGAAAGAGCTCAAGAGCCGTCATTTCAACCTAATATTTTTTTTTATTTTAGTGTGGATTCCAAAAAGAACCTCTAGTGCTCGTCTTCACAGACACGACTAATGACTGAATTTAACAGTGTTTGATACACTGAAATCAAAGATTTGTAATTTTACAGAATTTTCCTGTTATTTTAAATAACGTGATGCAAAAAAAAGTAATGTAAAATAACAGGGAAAATCCATAACATGAATTGAAAACTCCCCCATAAAAAGACTAAAAATACGTTCACGAATTGAACATGATTTCACACGTACGTAATGTTTATTTAGAAGATAAGACTGTTAAATTCTAATTTAATGCTGTAACTAAAAATCTAACGTTTAATGCACCGAGAGAGGATTACACAAAAAGACGTATAGGTTCTGTAATCACGCATAGATCAGTTATTATTAGATGTGTTTTCATTGTAAAGCAAAAAAACAATGATACAAGAGTACATAATAACTACAAACAATAAAATATTTTGTCAACAGATATAAATTTCACCCATGTTAGTTCTATGTCTTGAGAAACTATAACTAAGAAACTATATTTTGTAGATGTACAGTGACAATAAATTCCATCTTTTCTATAACAAAACTGATAAACTTGCTGAGACGTAATAATATTAATTAATAACATTAATTAAGATATCCACAAATTTAATGATTTTGAACAGTACATTTTAAATGCCATCATCACTTAAAATCAATATTATTAAATATCATTTTACGCATAACTACTTTTTAAATAAAGTTTGTAAAAATATCCCAATATTTTTGTAAACTACGACTAAATTAAATTCACAATTTAACAATATCGAAATTTTTCATACTTTTAATTATAGAAATTTTCTGTATTTTTGTGACAGTTTTGTAAATCTCATGAATGTATATTCTGCTGCTTCTGCTCGAGGTTTCTTCCTGTTAAAAGGAAGTTTTTCCTTCCCACTGTTGCCAAAGTGCTTGCTCATAGGGGGTCGTCTGATTGTTGGGTTTTCTCTTTTTTCTTTGTATTGCTGTAGGATCTTCACCTTACAATATATATTTTAGGCAAAAAAAAAAAAATGTACTTAATTGTAATCTCACCTTCTGATTTCCTGCCCCCCACCCCACCACACCCCACCACACCCCAAGAACAAACCTGGAAATGCCCCTGATAAGGCAGATATGACATTCAACTCTAAAGTAAGAGAAGCGATGCTTTTAGTTTTTGAAAAGGATTTAAAGTATTTCATGCAGTGTCACCGCATGAAGTTTGAAAGTTGGAAGAGAAGATCGGAATCACACAGGAACATTTTAACAAAGCACATTCATGTGATGACTCTCAATATACTTTCATCATAAAATGTCCCTTTGAACCCTGAAAGCACACTGGAAAGCATCGGGACTGAGCAGCCGGGGCTGTATTATGGTGAGCCCTTCATGCTTGCCAAGAGCTGTCAAGAGCTACACTGTTAGGAAAGCATTTCAAGAGCGAGACGGGAGGCACTCGGAGACTCCTGAATTAAATCGGTGGGATAATTCTGCTACATAGAAAATACAAGTACAACTTAACCAGGGGGAAGCTTTAAAAACCTGATTTGGGGGCAAAGAAAGGAATTTTTCCCATTATTTTTTTGATCACTGGTGTTTCTGCACCTGCATTATCTCTATCCTGATGACTTTATTGCTTTAGGTAACTACCCACAAGCATTACTGATGTCTGAGAAGTCCATCGGCAGTAGATTGCAGAAAAATGACATTTCAGAAGGCCTTATTCTGAGTGTGTTCTCCTCCTTTTACTATTTTTCTGAGCCGCTCTTTCCTGCACCTCTGGACCTTTGTATTTCCCCCCTCATTGTCAAACTTTCCATTCATGAGAGGAAGAGAAAAACAGCAATCGGTGTTCAGGCCCTGTAACAACAGTGTGGTGGCTGTGAGCGCGATGAGTCGGCGTGAGGGGATTTGATGAGAGACGCCGCAGGTCTAAAACCTCCCCTGTGTTGTTGTTCCCAGCACTTCAGCTGCAGAGCTCAGAAACTGCCGTCTGCAGGAAAACAATAAGCCCGAGCAGTGAGAGGACGCCGCTGAAACGAAGAGTAAAAAAAAACACACACACTCGACTCTGACGTCAAAAGGAATTTCAGCGCAGGCTGCTTATTAACGAGCATCAGCAGAGTTTAAAGCTGCGATGAAGACGTCGACCAGTTGACCCTGATTGTTCAGATCTGAGGTCCTCAAATAACATAGCTTTAATTATCATTTTACGTCCTCTCAGGATCTCTATCCAAGATCAACAGTGCCCCCAGCAGCTGATGCAACGTCACTACAGTGGAAAAAAACAATGTTTTCACATGCAGGTCCATCTGAGGAGAGTCATTCAAGTTTGAGAACGGCTCAGTGTTTAAAGTAGAAGCTGTTGAATTAAAAGTGCATTTATGTGGTTTTATCGAACTAAAGCTTCGACAGAATGTGGACTTTATGTCTGAGGAAGAACTAGGGCCGGGCTGTACTTTTATGTACCACAAACTGGTGCAGCGAGTCAGTGTAACCTTTATTTAACCAGGGAGGTGATTAACAACACCTTTTTTTCTGGGATAAGATCAAATCTCTTCAGGAAATTGAAGTAAAAGATGGAAAGATTTCAACATGTTTACTGGCGACATGTCACCCCCTGGTGGTCAGAGTTTTAGTTACGGTTTGAGGGTAATTACGAGAAGTATCTTTTAAAATCAGCGCTGCGCTCTGGAGCATTTTAAGTGATTTTAGCTGACAGTTGTGGTTTTGCAGCACGATTACTTTTATTTTTATGCAGTAACAAAGAAAGAGCCGTTACCTCATTAGTACTAGACAGCAGCCGGATCAGTGTTGAGGCCAAGTTTAAGGGTGAGATATTTAGTACAGGAGCAGCCGTCAGGGCTCAGATGCCACTATTGGTCGAATTGATCCTACAAGTTGACTTTAGAGCCTCCCTGTTCTCCAGCACTTCCAGTCTGTAACGGGGGCTCTCAGTTGTAAATGAAACGATTCATCTCTTCTGTGCTTCACATTTTTATGCTTGGAATCCACTAGAGCAGCTTTGCACGATACGCAGTTTAAAATAATCCTCCTTTAGCTCACACTGAGCCTCGGTGCAGTCTTGTGAGAAACTCCTGCGAAGGTAAAGATTTTCCAAAACAGGGAAAACAGATTCAGTCTTGCAACGCTGAAAGTGTGAACCTTCATCTCTCTTTTTGGACATCAGCCTGTGCGCCGCGTTCTTGTTTGTGGGCTTCTGATTGACCAGCATTTCTTCACGGTTAGGATTATATCGCCACCTGCTGCTTTGGCGAGCTCTTGGCAGCGCTTCAGATAGCCATTTACGATCGAGACATTTATCAAAATGAACTTGGGGGGGAAAAAAAAAAAATAAAAATCCCTGATGTACATGTGAGATCTTTCAGTTCTGGCTGCTCCACCGTTCTCTGTGACATCATAAAGTTCCAGGAGTAAAAAAAAACTGATAAAGTGAGTGCTTAGAGGAGTCTGCAGCCTGACTTATTGGCTCACAGGGGTGACTGTACATACACCGAGCTCATAATTAGAAACTTTGATCAAGTTAATATGAAGATCCACTACAGGAACAGGAGATATATGACAGGAAACAAGGGAAAAAAAATAATAAGGAAAACAGGTCCACTTTTAATCTAATTTTATTACTTGGTTATTTAGGAAATTAGATTTTTACATCTTACTCATCAAAAATAACGACCCCCTCAGATAAATCTCGATAAGTGCATTTAGAAAAGGACAGACACAAAAAACAACCATCACAAGAAAAGGTGGAAACATGTGCGCTTCTCTCTCTTCTTGTATATAAAAGGAGGTAAAGCCTCAGATTCTGCCTCTCCACATAACGACCGAGTCTGCATGACGAGTTGGAAGTAGGACAGTCTCCGTTTGCTCTGGCCCACTTCTGCCTGCAGCGTCTCGCGGCGCCTTTAGCAGACGACAGCGAGGACACGCCACCGCTCTGGGAGAGTCCCTCCAAGCAGGGAATGATGAGAAAGTCAACACACACATCTGCTGTTTAATTTCAGCCTCTGACGCTGCTCTTTATGGCTCAGTGTTCTCT